>CAMOHE010025032.1:43495-66164 GCA_946598075.1 Artocarpus hirsutus
AAGTCTCCAACGACTCTAGTTGTTGTTCTTTACTATGATCGTCGAGTGAAGCCCTCTGCAACACTTGTGCCATAAATTCATATGGATGTTATGAATTTGTTGGTTTTTCTGATTTTTTGGGATGATGAAACAAATCAAACGGATTCCCGTTGAAAAATTCGTTTTCTTGATTTTGCAACCTGGTACTTCTGATCCTCATTGTAATACCTACTTTCTTCTATTTTTACTTTGTTGCGTAGTTTGCACCTATGATTTCTCAATTTTTTTTAGTTGCTGATACTTCAGATTTTTTTTTTTTTTAATTTTGGTAAAATAATCCTTAAACTTGTAATCTTTTGACAATTAATAAATTTTTGTTAAAATTTGACAAAATCAATCATGTGCTCGCCATGTGACTCATGACTTAATTTTAAGGATCATAATAATACAATTACATAATTTTTATCTTTCTAAAAATTAAAATTAAAAAACAAAAAAAAAACTAAAAAAACAAATAAATTAGTTAAAGGATAAGTAAAAAACTAAAAGGTGGCCTTGAAAAAACAAAAACCATTTTTCACCACTATTACTATTCACAGCCAAGCAACACCTTGGATAAATTCTTAACCACTTGTCATTATTCACAACCAAGCAATAGTTAACAAACCAAAACCATTTTTTTTCTTTCTTTTTTCTACTTCAAATGAATGAACAATGGAAAGTCAAAAATTCGAATTCTCGATCTAGGTCAAAGATCGCACGGCATATTTGGGTCATGAATCGTAACGATCTGAGCAGAGAAAGCTTCTGACGCGATGAAGATAGATTGTGACGGTTTAGATTCAATCTCCCATGGCCACTTCCAACTCTCACGGTTTTTATCCTCTCTCTTTTGTGATTCTTTTTTTTTTTGGGAAAAATTCATCATCATTGTAGCGCATGCCTTTATAGGTGTTTGATTTGATTACATGGATTTTTTTCAACTCAATTTGTAATTTTAATGTTCTTTCCTTTGTTCATTTGATTTGTAATCTTTTGAAACTTATAGCATTCAAGTTCTTTTTTGTTTCCTCTACTTACATAATTGTTAAAATCTGATAAAATCTCTCTCTAGATTCTACGGTTTTGTTTTTTTTTTTTCAATTTTTTTCTCTCTCCTATATGGTTCATAAGAAAAATTTGCTAGCTTGTGAGGTTATAGCTTCTTTGATTCATTCAGCTTTGAGGTTAGTTTCTAAATCTTTTTTTTTTTTTAACTATTTGCACATAGGAACTTTTGAATTTTGGGTTTCAGATTTTACACTATTGTGTTGTTCAGCTGATGAGAGCTTTGGAATTTGGGGAAATTTTTCAAGATGGTTTTGTTTTAGAGCGTTCTTTACACCTAAAGATATATGTTCCTTCTAGTATTCGAGTTCCTTGCTAAAGCGTTTCTTTATTTTATTTTATTTTATTTTATTTTATTTTTGCTTTTTTCTTTTTTGCTAAAGCATTTCTTTTTTCTTGTTCTTTTTTTTTTTTTGTAAGGTTGAAGGCATTTTTGTCCTTTTTTATTAACATATGATAGTCATGTGATGCATTCTGTGAGCATCTTAACAGAAGTGGACTGAAAGGGCGTAATTGCCAAGGGTTAAAGATTTGCCAAATTTAAAAAAAAAAAAAGAAAGGCTAAAATATCACCTACTAAAGTGTTAAAGGACTACAGGTGTAAATTACTCTACTTTATTTTTTTTATGTTGATTATTTCATGAGTATTTCATATGGATTTACTTTTACACGGTTATTTCCTTTGCTTTTCAATGAGTATCTCTAACTCATTTTTTTGCTGTGCAGATGCTGTTGAGGGTCTTGTTTGCAAGCTTGCTATCATGGAATGAAACAGAACATCTTTTGTTACATTTTGGATTTATTCCTTAATGTTAATTGTGCGTTGTCACTGTTTCTGTGTGTGGAGGAATTTTTTGGTTGAATTTCTGGTGTTTTGACTCAATGTTTGTATTTCTGGTGTTTCTTTATCTGTTTTGATATTTGCTTTTCATTCTTTCTTTTTTTTTTTACATTTTTGTTGCGTTTTTTTGTTTTGATCTTGTTTGAAAATTGTGGAATTTTTTTGTTTGTGATTTGATCAAAGATTTGAATTTGCTGTTAGTATTTGAATAGAACCTGGCAGGTTTTGGAATCTTACAGATTCTATGCGGGCACATGATGGGTTTTGATGAGTTTCGAGACAGAATCCGGTGAGTTTTAGCGAGTTTTTGGAAGAAATCTAGTGGGTTCAGTGTTGAAACCTGGCAAGTTCCAACACGGTACGTGTTGCTCTTGGAACTTGCGAGGTTCCAGCGGGTTCCATGACGGAACCCGGCAGTTAATGCTTTTTTGTTTAAAAGAAAATAAGTAAGAAACTGATATGTTACAATCTGGCACCCTGCGCTGACAACTAGAGGCGGGTTCCACGACAGAACCTTGTAGGTTCGTAGACGAAACCTGATAGGTTTCATTTCGACATCCTGCATAAGTGAGTAGGAGGAAGTGTAGCTTAGTCTTTTAATAAATTAACTATTTCTAATAAAGGTGCAATTTTAATAAGTAGTTTATTGGATAGCATTTTTAATAGGTTGGTGCATTTAGGGGTATTCTTCTAAGTTGCCCAAAGCTTTATCTTGTTATAATGTAAATGCAAAAATATGCTATTGTGACGACCCATCTTTTTGGGTAGTCACTTAACGTACTTAAAACATCATTCTTAAACAGTAATCTTACTTACTTAGTAAGAAAAATACTGAATAAATTTTTTTTTCACATCATTATCCTTTAAAACATTCTTTAAAAACTGTTGCGACCTCTGTCATCATTCAAGTTAAGTCACAACTCAACTTGACTTTAAAACCATTTTAAATCATTTCTTAAAACTTAATAAGAAACATTTACTAAAATATAATTTAAAACTTAACTTTATAATTATATTAAACAGTTCATAAACTGTATCTTAAAACTTGGAAACATTTCTTCGAACTTTGTTTTTCTGAAAAAACACTATATTAAATAGTGGAGAATATTTCTTTTGAACAACGAAAACTTACTATAGTGGTATCCATACCCAAATTCTCGCATATGTCTCCGTAGCACCCAGCTCTTCTAACAGCTCCTACTGGTCGCCTATAAAACTACCTACAGTATGAAGAAACTTTTTAATGAGCTTTCGCTCAGTAAGGTCAAACATAAACTCACAAATCATTTAATCATGCTTTAAAAACTTTTCTCATAAAAGCCTTTCTCTTATAACATTTTTTATAAACGTTTTTCATAACATTTTTAAAACGTGTCTCATAAACGCTTTTCATAAAACATTTAACATGCAGCAATCCTCATAATGCTTTTCACAAAGCGTCATTTATAAACCTTTTCTTGTAACCATGAAAATGTTTTCATAAACATTTAACATAAAATATTCCTCAGAACGTTTTTCATAACATAAAAATGTTTCCTAACAGGGAAAATAAGAACAATAAAAAAAAATGTCTCCATTTATGCTCAATTATGAACTTTAGATTATGAATGTCTTATGAACATTCCTTTCTTACTTTAACTTTCTATCTTTGTTCCTTATCTTTCCTTATCTTACTTTAGTATTCCTACCAGCATCATTAATCATGAGATCATAAACATGATGCTTCCCTTGCAGAAGACTCGAGACCATCGAACATCGAGGTCATCCACCTCACATCTAAGAGGTCAAACTTTTACTTTACTTTCATTACCTCACAACAAGGAGGTTGGTACGACACTTTCTTTTTATCCTTACGTTACCTTCTTATTAACTTTAGTGAGCATATCAAATGCAATCACATCATATGCAAACACACTTGCAGTTCATAGCTTGTATTATAGCACCTATTGCATTACAAATGCAACTTATAACGCAGATACATTTTGCAAATCATAACTTGTATTCTAAAGCTTATTGCATAACAAATGCAACTTATTGCATAACAGATACAACATATAACGCAATCACATTTTGCGAATCATAACTTTTATTTTGAAACTTATTGCATAACGAATGCAACTTATTGCAGAACCAATGCATCATAAAACTTATAACTTAAACTATAAAATATTATGCATTAACAAAATGCAAAACATACTTTAAATATATTGAAAATCATAACTTGAACTTTTAAAAACATTATACGCATCAATATGCAAATAAACTTTAAGCATACAGTTGTAAATTCATTGCAAATCTTACTTTGAATCTTTAAAACTTTTTACATAACAAATGCAAACATACTTTAGAAGAAACTTACATAATAATTGCAAATTCATTTATAAACGTATACATAAACGCTTAAAAATCATTTACTTCATGCTGTAGGTGAAGTTTGAAACTTACCCGGACTATGTTCTAGCATTCTCTATTATGTTCCTATCTCATTCCTTTTCCTTCTATTGGTCGGTTTCTGTGTCCTGATCATACGACAGCCGACTCATTAATTAACTTTCTTTTTATCAATCCAATCGCTTGATAATAAAACGTAAATATTAAACATTCATTCTCTTTTTATAACTTCCCATCTCACTGACGGTTTCGTTATTTAATGCACTACGAAACATTTTTCGTCTAAGAACGTTATGCTAAATAGGAATGTTTGACTTTGTTCTAGCCGTTTCCTTGATAATAACGATTTTACCCTTAACGAGTTTTCGTCCATTTCTTAACTTAATAAAACTCATTACTTAACTTTGACATTTCATTATTTACATCATACGGAAAAATTCCTACTAAGAAACGTTTCCTAATATCAGGCTTTTCAGGTCCGTTTTGACAATTTTTCATAAAATGATTATTTTGCCCTTAATCTCATTTTCTTTCATTCATTCCTTGACTAAACTTTAAATCCATAAAAATTAGCATCTATAATCACTTACTGCCTATAGCAGTGTAGGGAATCAACATTCCCTAGTGAAAACCCAGTTTTCACACCATTTTATAGTTTTGGCCCCAATACAAAAATATTTACATTTTTGCCCCGGATCCAAAAATAATCTTTTTAAACCACTAGTCCCCATTTTTCATGAGGAACATTTTTGCTCAAAGTACCATATTTAAAATCCTTTGAAAAAATGACATTTTTGCCCTTTAAAATTTTTTTCCAATTTCAATAAATTCTTGTAAAATTAAAATCTCACAAACGGTTGAGATTTTCGACGAACTGTCTATAATGCTTAATAGTTTCGTCGAGATCTACAACTTTTATGTTTTAACTTTTTTAAAATTCCCACGTTTAGAGGGACTTTTTGGCTGATTTTCAAATCTGTCGAGAAGAAACTTTTTCTTTCAATTTAGTCCTTGGGGCATTTTTGTAAAAGTCCATTTTTATCAACATCTCTACCCTTGCAAGGGCAGTTCCAACTCTTGTTTCAATCATTTTCATGCCCACTCATCATTTTTGCAAAATTAGTACTAAAATTACAAAAATAGTACTTTTTGTAAAAACTAACATTTTGCACAATAAAACCTAAATTTTCGCAACATCACCGTGCCATAATTCATGTATCTATGGGATTTAAGCAAAACTTTGCTTGGAAGCCCACATGCCTTTGAAAGAATAAAAATCAAAATAAAAATCACATAATTTCAAAACTTTGAAATTCAAAACTTACCCCAAATAACACTTTTGGTTTCTAGCCCTCAAGAGCTCCTTTAAAGCCTTTTTTCTAAGCATTTCTCACACAAAATACTTTGAATTAACTTTCCTTCCTTAACCCAAGAAAAACCTTGAAAAAAGTTAAGGTTTTTACCTTAAAACTTGTTAAAATCCTTTAAACTTCACCTCTTGAACTTAAATGGGGTTATTTTGCAAAGATGTGGAGTTGTAAAATTTTTGGGAGAGCTTCATCCATGTTGGCTGTGGGAAATCAGGAAGAAGGAGTGAAATTTTTGGCAAAATTCAACATTAAATGCTTCCTTATTCAATGGGTGACTCATGGTAATCCATTGGGCTACCATGTGGCAATATGTGATTAGGCCACCTTTCATGGCTTGGTGGCCCAATAAGATTTAATTAGGTGTCAACTTTGTGGGGCCTAAAAATTTACACTGTACAATTTTTCACTACACAGTATTTTTCTTATACTGCCATGGTAAAATTAGTGCAAAAACATATTCTTAGACAGTATAAAATATTTTACTTGCCTCTGGTTTATTTTTGGAGGCCAAACATAACATTTCTTATCCATCCATATTCTTTAAACAATATTATTTCTATACTACTTTAACTTAAACAGCCCAATCTCTATACTACATGACCTAAAACAGTCTCATTCTTATACTGTATTACTCTAACATTGTACAATTTTTTATGTTATTATACAGTATTTTTCCTTAAACTGTATTTTTCGCCTTAATATAATCCTTAACTTAATGCATTTTTAATGTAGTAAAAATGATCGGGTGTTACAGCTATAGTGTAAAGCTCTCACTTACTATAATGTTTTGATTTTAGGCCTGTTTAGGAAGGCTTCCTAAAAGCTGTTTTTGGCTTCCCGAGTCCAAAAGCTCATTCTAAAAGTGTTTGAATGATATGTCAGTAGTACTCTCTATAAGTGCTTCTTGCCAAAGCCACCAAATGTGGCTTAGCTTAAATATAACATTTTTGTCATTAAATAATTAGAACCATTTTGATCCTTAAAAGCACTTTTAAAAATATGATTCCAAACACTTACTAAAAAGCTACAGCTTTTACTTATCTTTTTTCACTAACTAAAAACACAAATAAAAGTTGTGCCAAATGGGCTTTCTTTCTCTTAATTTCAACTTATTTATCAAACACTCTATGTTGAGAGGAAAGGTAGAGGAATATAGTCTATCTTTGGACCACCAATTTGAATTCTTTCATTAGTGGAATGGATTAAACAATTTATCAACTTTTAATTTTTAAAGGACTATTTTACCCTCTCAATAAATTATTAATAGATAACAGAAATGTTATAAATGAACAATGTAATAATTTAACCAATAATTATCATCCATTCTTTTAACCCTTCCTCCACCCTACCAAACAAGAACATGAATATGATAAATTACTGTAATCCTATCAATCCTTCTTACACTCCAATCCTCCAACACTTCTCCAAACTTCCCACTCTCTATCCGTCCCCGTTAAAGATATCATTTTTTTTTTTTTTTTGGCTACAAGTAAAAATAAATAAATATATAATTAGCTCGGAAGTTCCGTCAAGGGAAAAAAAATGAAAAAATAAAGGGCTGAAAACCGCTTGTAGACTCCCTAAACAATGGAGAGAGAGAGAGTGGGACAGAAAGGGGAAGCTGTGCATTTTAATTCTTTTCTTTTTCACTAATCAATAGTTTTTCAATTTTCTTTCACTGCTTCCTATTGGGGAAAATGTCCATAGTCCATACACAGTAACTGTCCCAAATGAAGCCCGAATTAAATTAGTCACAGATTTCCCAGTGACAAAATGAAATTACAAAATTCTCCATTGTTGCACCGCGTTTCCCCAATCACTGATGCTCAGCATGGCCAGTTCTGATTCTTCTTCATGAAGACAAATCCACCAAACTGGGCTCATAGGCAAGATGTTCCAAATTCCTCCCTCTTGACAAAGCGCCTGAAATTGGCGAGCCACGAAAATACATGCCTCGGGAGCACATCAGCAATGCCTAACAATTTATGGTCGACTATCCCGACCCGGAAATTTTTCTCACGAGAGAATCCCCTTTGTTCCAAAACTTTTGGTTCCTCAACCAAGCTTAAATCTCGCCCTAACCAATGTCGGTAAATACCGGAGACAATGGACAATCACCAAGATCAGAGATAAAGCCAGGATCATAACTGTGTTGGACTGCTTCAAAAACTTCCGTTTCTGACAAGAGCAAATAACTGATGTCAGAAAAGGAATTACTTCCCAAATCATTGATGTCAGCCTCTGCACTGATGGGCAAGCTTGGATTGAATAGGTTGAGGTTCAGTGGTGCTGCATTGGTGGCCAATGGTCGCTCGCCAAGAAGGTGGTGCATCTCACCATTCTCCACCGAAGTTTTCTTGGACTTGGACTTGGCAGGTTTGTTCAAATCGGGGAAGGGGATCTTGTGCTTTCCCAAGGACGGTAGCTTCGGTGCTGAACGAGACCTAACATCGTTTGTGGGAAACACAGATGAAGCCCATCCGAGACTGTCATCAAAACAGGCTTTTGCAGAAGCCCTGGAAAGAGGAGGAAGGATTATTGTTAGCAATTCCGATAGCTTGTTAGATCAGAAAAAACAAGTCCGTAGCTTTTTTTCAATCATTTGTTCCAAATAGAATTGACATTATTAATGTTGTTTTGCAGATAGCAAACCATGCACCGTTTGCTTATATGTCATTGGATGCAGAATGACATGACCTGTAATTTCTTAATTGCCAATATTCCATGCGATGACGACATTATTAAGATTCCTTTGTAAATCATGAATTTTACAAAAGTATTACGCAAAGAGATTGCAAGCAAGTTCCAGCAACTCCAGAAAAGTTGTTTGTTTTGTAAAGAAAGTCAATTCTTTTGGTTTTATACCATGTTCTATTTCAAAAGAACAGATACATGTAATTAAACATGGTTTGCGGTCTGTGTAAAGCCTTACCTGAAACGGTTCTCGGCCACATCATATGAAGTTCTGAGATGAAGACTTTCATCCTCATCCTGCCTTACAGATGGGAGAGAGTCTGAACCAACAATTGATAAGTTTAGAACAGAAGGCAGCGGGTCCAACGTATTGTCCATTTCTCTATGGAATTCTAAAGTTATCTCCAAACGTTCTGCCGTTGTCGATGCATCTTTCCTGTGACTGGAAGGAGAAGCTCTGTTATCTGGTTGCCGCATCTTGTGAATAAAAGGAGATGCCCTGTCTTCCTGTTGTTGACAATCAACATCTTGAAGTGCGGCTGCTAATAGCCTACTACTCTGTCCTGAAGTAGTGAATTTCACTCTCTCCACAGGTTCCTTGATGGAAATACGAGAAACCTGGTGGACCGAATTGAAAAGTCTCCCACCAAAATAGAGACCATTTCGGGATGATGCAAGGTTCTTCTGGCGGTCCATGCGAGACGTCATCTTCCAGACAGATGATAGCAGGGCAGTGAAATGTTTCTGAAGAAGCAACTCTTTGTCTGGCTGTTCAGCAGCAATATCTAACAACGTTCGAACGTTCTCCTGATATAAGAAGATTTAGAAACAATTAACAAACATAACCAAGCACGCTAACACTTACATTATTGGATGCAGATACGCAATCGAAAAGTTTACAGGACAATTCTTAAAATCACAAAGCCTACCTCTGTTACTTTCAGAAGAGCCTTTCCAGACCCCGAATTACTGCTAACTTTGTCATAATTGGGATTGTCAGGCGAAGATAAAACATATCTTTGAATGAGTTCCCTAAATCTCTCACAACAATGGACAGGATGGCGATATCTTCCCCTGTAAAACCCGCCAGCAGTCACACCATATAGTATTTCACTGACCAGGCTCCAATGAGCGCCATACTCATGTACCACAGCACATAATATTGCATCCTCCTGAGGCAACCAAAGATCAGGAGATGGGACACAATCCCTTGACCAAATATTGCCCTTCTTTAGCTTCTCTGGTTTTATCATGAGCACTCGCTTTATGGGCATGGAAGTGATGGATATTTTTCCTCCCATCTTGCTCCTGCTAACTGGTTTCTGCTCACATTCAACAAGACTCTCGAAACGTTTTGAATCTGCCGATTCATCATGTTGCATGGCAGGAAAGTCGGTATCTAAGTCCAGGGAACATATCTGAACAGGAGCCTTCTTGAGTTTCTTAGACTTTTTCTTGAAGGTCTTCTCTTCGTCACCATCTGTTGTATTTTCAGCCTTTTTACGTTTTTTCAGCACACGTGAATGAGGGGATGCTGTATCTGAAAAGGTGAGCATCTCATGAGAAAGAGTATCTTCATCTATGGACATAGCATCCACTGATGGCTCTTCTTTCACAGATTTTGTTTCAGAAGCTAATGATCCTTTCTTTAAGGATTTGAACTTGGCTTTCTTCGGTTTCTTCTTGGCCTTAGGTTTAGGATCACTTCGCATCTCACTCCTGCCACAAGAATGATGATTAATCACAAAACATCTAATTCAAAAATAAAAAAATAACAACACCAAACCAAATCTACTTTGTTATTATTATCGTCTATTTATTTATTTATTGAAAAACACTACTATGTACCCCATGTAAGTCTTAACAAATTACAGGAAACTGGCTAATTTCAATTGAAGTTTTACAGAGTTGCCTTAGAGCAATAATCCAGTGAAGAATGAACTCTCGCATTTCATAACTTCTCAGTAACGCTTCAGTTCGTTGAAAAGGAGAGCCAAAAAGACAAAAGTTTACACTTCTGACTTCTCCATCCACTACTACACCTAATATTCTACTTCCAGTTATCTTTGGTAATCTCTGTGTGCGCGTGTGTGTGTGGAGAGAGGGTGGGGGGTGATCAGATAATGGCCTTACTTATTAAAGTCATAGTTCTCAGCCTCCTCATCTTCCCTCTCCTTAGCCTCGCATTCCAGTTCCTCCATCAGCTGTAAAAAGTTAACAAAACGGTCAAGTAATCCATATCATCACAGTAGTTAAAAAAAAATGCGACATAAAGGAGAATTCTCTAACCTGATGTTGAGCCAGGGCTTCAACCTCCTGTCGATATGCCTCGGTCGCAAAATCGGCATCCCATCCTACATGGGAAAGCAATGGGCTTAGTCTTAAGTAGGCAACATTCAGAAATGACAGGCTACCAATTTAAAGCAATTGCACAGTTCTCTCGGTTAATGTCTTGAACAAACAAAACTCTGTGAATCGGGTTGAAACTTTAGTGATTAGTGATAAGATCGCCACAAACTATATCATGAAATCAGGGTGGAATAAAATCCAAAATATTCTATGTAATGGCATGCTCAAGAATTGCTTCATCCATCCAGGAAAAAGAACAAAACAATAAAAATAACAAAAACAAAAAAAGACACTCACTTTCATACACAAGAGGCTCCTCATCTTCATCAATCTCGGCTTCCATTTCCTCCTTGTACTTCTCGATGCGATCCAATTCCCATTCTGTTTCCTCATATCTAACTTGAGATTCCACTGCTGCCTTGTCTATAATTGGGTCCCATAATTCTAGAAAGCGAATTGCATACCTATCTATTGGGCGCAGCTGATTTTCAAAGCATGAGATTGCTTGTCCAGCTGCAGCAGCTGCTGCAGCCATTTGTTTAACATCAGCCAACATGTCAACATCATCGTCTCTACCAGCAACTGTAAGAGCCTTTTCTTCATTAGTATCACTCCCATTGAGCAAGAAACCATTTTCTTTGTTTGAAGATATCATCATGCCACTCTGTTCTGCAGGCTCATCAGCCTTCACATCATCCTCATTTACCAACTCATCATCTTCCAGTCTCCCAATAGCTTCTTCAGTGAACTCTTGGTTGTCAACCTCTTCTTCCTGCTCAACTTTCTTTAACGCCATGTAATCTGCTTCATCTTCTGCAGATTTCAAAGCAGCCTCCACATCTGCATTAGATAGAGAGACCTCATTTCCATTGTAATTTTTCTCCTCCTGATTATTCTTCATGGGAAGAGATCTATGACCAGAGAACAGTTCCATGGGATCAAGCTTTTTGAAAAATTCAGTGTTGTAACCCCCACTCTGTATCACTAGATCATCCAGAGCACGCTTCTGATTTGCTTTCTTCAAAATATTTTCTTCAATGGTGCTTTCACTGATCAATCGGTAAATATGCACTTCACGTGTCTGTCCGATTCGGTGGCATCTATCTTGAGCTTGTTGGTCCATAGCAGGATTCCAGTCACTATCATAGAAGATAACCGTATCTGCCCCAACTAGGTTGATGCCAACACCCCCACTACGAGTAGACAAGATGAAAAGAAATATTTTTGGATTTGTGTTAAATCTTTGCATCAAAGTTTGCCTCTCTTCTGGCTGAGTGGATCCGTCTAACCGCATGTAAGTATAACCATACAAATTTATAAAAGCCTCCAAAACATCCAGCATCTTTGTCATTTGAGTGAATATTAATGCCCGGTGACCTTCCGATTTTAATTTTCTGAGCAGAATTGCAAGCTCTTGCAATTTACCACAGTCAAACTGTATAAGTCGCCTGTCAGGGAAATAGACTTGCCTCCGAACAATTGCTGGTCTGAAAGGAGACAGCAGCGGAGACAGGACTTCGGTGCATTTCTGCTTGTAAGTTGGATGGAGAAATGCAGAACTCCCGGATTTACTGCACCAGCATACAGGTCGTGGAACTCGCGCTGCTGGAATTGCAAACATGAAACTCTCCACCAAGTCAATCATTTTATGGAAGCGTTCCACAGGTGACAACACAATCTCAGCAAGCTTTATGGAATACATATAGGACAAAGGATTAGCCTTGTGACGGTGAACATCATAAACAGGATGGTCTACTGTGACAAGATCCCTCAGGGTCATCGAGTATGGGGGTTTTCTTTCGCACCTCAAAGAATTCCACCATGCAATGGCTGCTGCACGCTCCTTTGCTTCTTTTAGCCTTTCCTCCATAATCGCCTTCCGGATCTCCTCAAATACGTTTGATCCATGCAACTTGCGATTTTTAAATCCAAACCCAATTTCTTCAATCTTAACGTGGTCAGCACGCTCTGTGATCAAATTTGAGGGGGTAGCAAGAGCTTTAACTTCATCACTCTCCCAAGAAGTCATGCCGTAATCAAGATGAGTAATTAAAAATCCCATGTCCCTAAGATCAACTCTTGAAAATGGGCCAGGTGAAAGTATTGAACAAACAGAAGAACACAATTGAATGTCAATACCAGCCATATCAAAAGAACTGATAATTGGACGACCTTCAAACAAGTCAGGATGGTTGCATACTTTTCGAAGTTGCATTATAATACTAATCATCCCAAAAAAGTTTGCACTCGCAAGAGTAGCTTGTGTTTCAGAGCTAGCAACGAAGTCTTCATATAAGTTGCGCTGCCTCTTGGATAGTCGACAGTAAATTACATGCTCATGTTTCATAGGCAGCTGCTTCTCCACGTCACGCTTCAAACGACGGAGTATAAAGGGGCGAAGGACATTGTGTAGACGGTCAACCACTTCTTTATTTACCTTTTCTTGTCCCTCTACCATCCCTGATATTGGATTACAAAACCAGTCTTTGAATTCCTGATGAGACTGAAAAATGTGAGGCATCAAGAAATGCATTAGCGACCAGAGTTCCATGAGATCATTCTGCAGTGGAGTGCCAGTTAATAAAATACGCCGTTTTGAATTAAAGTTCAACAGAGTTTGCCATCTTTGTGACTTCCAATTTTTGATCAGATGAGCTTCATCTAAGATCAAGTACTTCCACTTCTTACGCTTGAAAACTTTTGAATCTTGAATAACCAGTCTGTAAGTTGTTATGCATACATGAAATGAGTTGGGCTTCAACCAGCCTTGCCTCTTCAATTTTCTCTCTTTTGCACTTCCAAAATATGTCAAGGTTTTAAAAGCAGGACACCATTTAAGAAACTCAGTCTCCCAATTTAGCATTACACTTGTTGGGACCACAATAAGATGTGGACCCCATATTCCCTTCTCACATGCTAGGTGTGCCAGCAAAGCAATAGTCATGATCGTCTTGCCAAGCCCCATCTCATCGGCCAGAATCCCATTCAGTCTTTTCTCATACATTGTGACGAGCCAATCCAAGCCAATGTGTTGATACTCACGAAGAGGGAACTTGAGAAGAAAAGGGAACTTTGTGCGCACTTTTGTTGTGGAAAAGGTGTTTCCTGTTGGTTGTGCTGATCTCGCTGCAGCAGCTGCATCAGCAATTATATTCTCACTCTCCCTTCCTCCTTCAGATACCATATCATGCTTGGTTTGCTCTTCATCCACAGGCGAATGCGCATGTGGCTGGTCTTCACCAGATTCAACATCTTCATCCACAGAAGCACCATGCTGCTTCTCTTCGATGTCTTCAGCCATAGAAATAACTTGCTGTTCCTCTTCATTGTATTCATCCATAGAATCGACCTGCTGCTTTTGCTCACTGTCTTCAAGTGATGGAGAACCTGCAAAGACGTCTGACAGAGCAGAGGCATACTCAGATTTGTCATCCACATCTTCATCATTGTTGAAGTCCTGTCAAACAGAGAAAGATGATGGAACAAAAATCAAGCGTGATAGAGTTAGGTGGACAATATGCAGAAGTAAACATTGAACCTACCTTTTTATACCTTGCAAGCAGTTCTTCTATAGGTATCTCACTTTCCTTTTGCAGCAATGCAACCTGCAAAATGACAATAAATAAAGAATCTGAAGATCTTCACAGTAATATATGCTTGAAAGTTCGTCACAGGACTTTTGTAGCATCTCACCTCATCTATCGAGTAATTGGAATCTGTTTTTGCAAATTCCTCCTCTTCTGACAAGGTTGTCTCATCATCCTGAACACGAAAGGCCCCAATCAATTATCGGTCATGAAATAAAAGCATAAATCGACTATTAGTCACACCCAAACTGCAATTATGAATAATATTTTGTGAACAGATATGGCTACGTGCATGACAACATACAACATATTGCAGAAACCTGATAGAATACTACTAATGAACGGAAAATCAAGAACTTCAGAACAATAGATATGGACAACCATGCATCCAAGTTCCTAACAGACAAGTTTCCCCAAAACCTAGAAAATCTAACAGACAAGCTTTTGACCAGCAAAACTAGAATAAAGGACATGGTGACAACCAGCGTGCATCCAAGTTCCTACCTTTTCTTCTATAGCAGCAAGAACAAAATCATCATCTTCCTGCATAGTTCCACAAACCAAGTCAGCAAACAGCTAAAACAACAATTTTGTAACAAGTAACAACAGAAACATAACACACATATTAAATGTACACGCCAAAACTATGTGTGTGTGTGTGTGTGTGTGTGTATATATATATATATATATTTGTTAAATGAGGATACAAGTACTTGTCCACGTTTAAATATATCCATTGTATCGCGAAAGGACAATTATAATGTTTTTCAGTTACATGTTACTAGTATTCCGGAAATAACATAAATCAGAACTTTTAATAGCCCGATACAAAGCAAGCCACTCTGAAGCATCTTGTCACCATTCCTTCAAATTACTGTTGGGGGTGAGGGGGTGGGTGGAAAGAGTCCATCCCAGATACATTTGTCGCATTCCTTGGGACATAAAATATATATATATATATATATATATATATGCATAGGTTTTTCCTACCCCTTCGTCATTAAAATCATACATCGGTTGTTCTTTGGCAAACTCATCAGAAGCTTTAGAAACATTTTCAGCTTTACATGTCTCGACTTCCAATAAATGGTTTTCCAAAGTTGAGAAGCCTCCGTTACTCACACCCTGCACTTAGAAAAAAGCTGTTAAGCCAAGCCCTCAATGGTATCAGCAATTCAACAATGGCAAATAAACACATACAACTTACACAACGACGACCAGTGGATCCAACAGAGTTGTTTTTCTTAATCTTAGCGGCTGTAGAAAGTTCATTCTCACCATCTGCAGCAGTATAAACTCTATCACCTCATCAAACATACAGTCCTACAAACCAAAATTAACATATGCATCACTACTTGCTTGTTAGTACCATGATCTCTGTCCATAATGGCTAATTCAGCTCCTTCTACGTCCTTTACTAGACTGCTGTCTGCGCTATCTGCATGTACTTTAGCAACCAGAGAATTAATAACATACTCTTGGTTTGGTGCAAAATGAAATATGCAGGAATTTGCGAGAGAGAAAGAGAGAGAGATCAAGCATACAAAACAGATTAACTCAATAAGGGAGGTGCACAAATAAAATGCTAAAAATGTTTGCTACTCACTTTTTCCCCTAGTATATCGTTTAAGTAACTCCTCAAGTGGAAGATCTATTTCATTTTGCAAAGCAACCAGTTCTTCTTGTCTCTCTTCTTCAGTTATACGAGCCTCATCTTCCTCTATTGTTTGCTCGTCATCTTCCTAAACCAGCACAATCACACAAGAAAATTTGTTAAATATGCACACAATTTAAGCTCAAATGGATACAGCAAAACTTAAGGAAAATTGCAACGAATCATGAGAATAAGAACATGTTTCGGTTACTGTCAGCAAAGATAATAAGTTATTTATTGCCTACATTACTGTATTCAAAGATCCCTTAGCTTTAGGTTTTTTCTTATTAAGTGCAAATGGTCCTACTAAATTTTTTTATGCTAAAAAACTCCAAAACTACTTATTTTCCATCATTCTGGCATACCCCCAATGGCAAGGCAAGGGTATACACATCACATCAGCACGAAGGTTTTTTCCACGGGAACTTGGTGCCTTGTCTTTCAACCAGTAAACTCCATCACAAACTCACCAAAAAGAAAAGGTAATGATCAGGAAAGGCTACCAAAAATCTTTACTAGCTTTGGCTGCAATAAAAGCCTCTTGGAAAAAAAAAAAGACATGAGCATTTACAAAAATGCAGCCTCAAACAGAAGCATAAATTTATATTTAAAAAAAATCAGCGCCAACTCTTAGATCTTCTCTAATTTTAGAGAAGAAATGTTTGCGCTTGACCAAGATATTTTGAAATCAGCCATTGAAGTTCAAATAGACATTATGACCTCATAGATTGGAAAGGAAAGGATAGGAAACACATACTGATTCATCATCTGATTGCACATCATAATCCTCATCAACATCTGCATCTGATGGAGGTTCCGTCAAAAATGTAAGAAACAATCATTACCAGAGAGCGCTTTTCTTCCAAATTTATTAGATAACACAATGCAACCACCCTTTACTTACCAGCATTCAGCTCTGAAGATTTATTGGTGTCATTCTCATCCATGTCTTTGTGTTTAATACTTAATTGATCTTGTACAGAGTGTTGCTGCACAGGCTTGTAATTGTCATGTAGATTTTCAGCTAACATTGTTGAGTACCTAAAAATCACACGATATGTAATATTCAAGTTTGCCAGGAAATGCATAGCCAGAAATTGAACGTTGCAAGCAGAACATGAGAATAAATACATTATACAAAACAAGAAAATCAAAGACACACCTCTCAGTTTGACCCAAAAGAAACTCGAGCTGTTTATCGAGTGCCTTTTTCTTTTTCTCATCCACCACCATCTGATGCTTGTAAAGCACCTGGATTACACCATTGGACGAATGAAATCCAAATTCTCAAATGATGACAGAAAGAAAATAGGTTGATTTTGACACATGATGGAACTAGTAATGAACTTGCCAGTTTTTCAATTTTGAGCCAGAATTTCTTCACATCCTTTGAAATGTTAAGTGCAACTTTTTTTAGCCGCTGTTCCTCTTCCTAGACAAAAATTAAGTTCACAATTCTGCTTATTAGAATATAGGAATGCAACAAAAATACTTCTATATTAAAAGAAATAAGCAGAACCTTCAATTTCTTTTCGCCCCTTGTAGCTTGATCCAACATGCCCTTACTGGCTCTTAAAGCAACTTTCTTTGCCTGTGCCAGTTTCCATTTTCTCTCCGACTCAAAGTCCTGATAATCACCAGTTTGATAAGTAAGAAAACAATAAACTAATCTGATTTTGATTTCCATCTCATCATGAAAAAAGAAAATAGCATGAGAATCTTTTTTAACCAGGTTAATATAATGACATCTAAAATAAGAACGAAAATAATTTAAAAAAAAAAAAGACAGAAATTTTCTGCTAGTTACCTTTGAAAGCCAAGCCATCTCCTCTAAAACATGATCCCAATGCGTTTTTGGGCGACGAGGTTCTCGGGGAGCTTCAAGGGCCTGACAGAGCAAGTCCATCAAAAAGTCAGACGAAAATACAGGAAAACGTTAGAATTATAGACAGTTCCAAGCAGCTTCAATAACATCATCGAGTAGGAGCATAATTTCAAGAGGTCATTCCACACCATGGCATTTCTCTAGATTTACATATTATTCAAATTTCAAACTTCATTCACAGCTGGATTAACATTCGGGTCAGTACACCAGTGGATCAAGGTGTAGATACTTGATGATTAAGAAGTACCTAGGAACATGTTGAGAATTGTGACATAACATGACACACTAAACCATATAAAGGAAATAGACTCTTTGATGAGGGGGAAAAAGAGCTAGGCAATGAACAAAATAGCAAACTACAAACTTGATGAACTAACCTTTTGGCGCTTTGCTCGGGTTTCATGATCAAGCTTAGACCTTGGACCTTTGGAAGCCATGATTTTCCCAGCTAACTAGACCATCCTGATGAAAGTAATATTTTTTCAAGACCGCAAAAAAAAAAAAAATAGAAGAAGAAAAATTGATATAACACAGTTGCATACAGTTCCAAGAAGAAAATTTCGACATAATAACTATTACTCTATTATTAGTTCATAAAAACCCAGGACAAAGAAACCACATAGATTGATAGAGCTACGCAGTTTTCCTAGTCGTTGCATTTGAAAAATGGGTTTGTTAACAATCATCATATTGCGGTATTTCCAGGATTTTAAAAATGCAGAAAGGAATTGCTTTAATATTAGCTTCTAGCTAGAAAAAAAAATGCACAACGCAAAAACCAAATTAAGAGGAGAATGATATCAAAATTTACAATACCAAATATCAGGTGAAGCGTGCATGAAAAAGCGAAAAAATAATTTCTTAAGCTGTTGACAAAAAAAATAACAAAACCTAGAATTCTCAATAACAGAAGTTGTTGGCATGAAAAGCGAAAAACCAAATTTTCTAATCAAGCGAGAATATGGCGACACGAACGATAATTCTTATTCTTCGCAAATACGCTCGCATGGAAATATTTGCCCGTCCTTAAGCACCTAATTTTTTCTACAAACAGAAACGATAGTTTATCTGACTTTATTTTCCTTCTACTTTCCCGCGAAATTTTCTCCACAGCCAAACAGATATTTTATAAACAATTTCAAAGAAAGACAAAAAAAAAAAAAAGGAACTGACCTAAGAGAAGGTGAAGGCGAAGCTCTAGCTTAAGAAAATCCTCCGAGCACCCTCCGATCTTTCGCCGCAAAACGGAGAGAGAGAAAGCGTGAGAAAATGGAAAACATAGAAGAGAAAAATCTGAAAACGGTAAATATCTAAGAGAAAAACCTGTCGCCGTGGGATGGAGAAGATGGTGGTGCTAGGGTTTTCAGTCGGGTTTTCCGCGGGTACAAGGTCCGAATATCAAGTCCTTTTTTGTTTTGGTTTTTTTTTTTTTTTTCAGATCAGAATTAACGAAGCGGAAATTTTCTTTAGCCCTTGTTGGCTATTTTCTTTTCCTGTTTGTTCTTTTCCAGGGAAATAAAGGCCTTTTCTTTTCTTCTCTCTCTCTCTCTCCAACTAGCTGATGTTATTTACTGCTAACGGTAGTTCTGGATAAAACCCATCATCTACGGCCATTGATTGATCTCTTATAATCCGACGGCTAGGAATTTTTCATCTCCTTTGTTGTGCTTTGATAAGGGAAAAAAAAAGATTCGAGGCACCACCAAGACTCTATAGCGTGGAACAATGCTACCATGCGTTAATAAAAGTTGGGTCGCACAGTATGCGGCTTATAAATAGACTTCGCCTTTTATTAGTTATGATACTTAGCAGTTAGCACTCATGGTGTCCTCCAAGCATTTTTCCACCACGCGGGATCCGCTTTCTGTAATGTGTGTCATTTGGAGATCGTTCATGGTCTTTTGATAAATTTTATCGCTGCTGATTATTTTACAAGAGGAGGGTAAAACTAGTTGTTCTTATTGATAAAATTTTAAATTCGAGTTAGTCGCATAACAATAACAAACTTTATAAAGAATCTAATATGCCACAAAAATGTATTGCCTCACGAAATTATATGCATAGCTACCTTTAGCACTAAGCAACAAATGTATTAGTCTTTCAACCCACCAAATTAGCTTGGGTGAATTGATTTTGAATTTAATCTACTTAATCAACGGAAGGGTGCTTTTACTAGGAGTGATAAATGTAGAGGGAGAACAGCAAAGACAAAGGGCCAATCAATTTTTTGATTGGAGGGGAAGGGACCAAAATAGATGGTATCTTTTCGTCATAGACTTAAAGTATAATATACAATGCTTATTTAAAAGAAAAGGTAGAATTGTATACATTTCCTGTAGAAAAGAAGGAAAAAAAGAAAAAGAAAAAGAAACATGCAATTCACATTTTCCTTCCCCTCCATATCACTTTGGTTTTAAAGAGAGCGAGTGCTTATTGCTATTTTGGTTTGACACTGTTTAATTCCCGTACAGAAGTGAGTTACGTCTTAGTTAAACTTGAAGATGAAAACCTTTTTTTGTTCCTTGACGTAAAGTAAGACTAAGCTTATGAGCTTATCATTATTTTATGTCATAACAAGTTGATAAGAACCCTTTTTTCCGTTTACATGTCCTTCTCGTGCGATATTGGCGAGGCATAAATGGGTTGTTGTGATTACAGATTGGATATCTTATTATCTAAATGATATATAATATCGTATATTGAACTGGTGGCTCACCTTTTATAAATAATGACGAAGAGGATCAAAATTTTTTAATAAAAAAAAAAAAAAACCTTAGTTTATTGGTCTATCAAGAATGTCGAGGATGTTATATGGGTAGTTGATTTAATCTTGTACAAATTGTACAAGGATAATATTGGAGTCGATGACTCTTTTAGAGTTCCAAGAGGATCAAGTTAACCTTTGTGAATGGCTTGATACGTTTATCTCACCTCAACCCTTGATTGAAATGTGGCAAAATTTATTTAAAAAAAAAAAAAAAACCTTTGTGAATGGCTTGATAAGTTATCTCACCTCAACCCTTGATTGAAATGCGGCAAAATTTATTTAAAAAAAAAAAAAAAAGAAAAAACCTTTGTGAATGGCTTGATACGTTGTCTCACCTCAACCCTTGATTGAAATGCGGCAAAATTTTTTTTAAAAAAAAAAGAGAGAGAAAGAGACTAACCACATCACCTCTATCATGTACAAACTACGAGCTCATCTTAAGGATGCCTTTGCATCCAGCGGACGTGGACCAACCATAGATCTTTTTATCAAAAACAAGAATGAATTGTAAAATAATTGGACATGAAAAATATATTGTGCAAATATTACATATTTTTGTTACAAGTGTTGGGTTTAGTACCCTAAAAGCTGTGACATTGTATATATTGTTAATAAATAAATAAAGTGACATTTGTTATTATTTTGGTTGATATATGTGTTATAAATACATTTATAAACATCAAGAAAATTCCATGATTATTTATGTGACTATAAATTTAGCATATAAGTGTTATATGCTTAGGGATAAAATTTATAGATAATAATCTAAATAGTCCGTAATAATTAATTAAAGTTTGGGATCTTTAATTAAATATTACAAGTGCGGTCCAATCTCATTTAGAATGAAATAAGTCATTATCCGAACTATTAATGTAGAGACATTAGATTTGAGGTACTTTATATAATGAGATTATATAGGACTGGACCAGATAAATTATGAATCTCTAATAATCATCCGTTACAAATAGAGTATTCAAATTTGTCGCTATGATGATCATATATTTGACAGTCTTAATTCTGAGTATTTATTAGACTCCTATTTATGACATTATGTTTTTTGACTTGCATAGTAAGATTTGTGTAAGCACAGATCATAACTTAGCATCTTGAAAACATAATGTAATAATGGCTGGGAATAATATTATACAGATATGGAATCCATTCCTTCCCTATAGAAGTTAGAAAAATAGTTCTCTTGAGTGATAATTCAAGGTTTGAACAATAGAGCGCTCGTTCATAATAAGATTATGAATTAATTGTTCATTAGAGAATTATTGGTACTCAAGGATAAAGATATAATAAGAGAGGTAAACAGAAATTGAACCTAGCTCTTATTATGAACTATCTATGGAGGACTGACTTATATGTAATGATTATATCAAAGGACTACTCGTTAATTTTCTTTGAGTAATTTTACTATAACCTCAAGAGTTCAGTTTCAAGTTTTTAGTGGAGTAACACTGAAACTAATAAATTTAACACATTAATTAAAGAGTCTGATTAATTGTCAAATTTATTGGAGCTTGAGTTATAGGTCCATAGGTCCCCAATAACACCTCTGTAACACTATATTGGATTTATGCATAGAATGAATTATACATATTTAGTTTAGAATTATTGAATTCTGAATTAATTATTTCACACTTGAGTTATTAATGTGACGTAGAAAAATGTTCTCTTTGATATATAATATAATGTGATAAATGTTGTCACATTTAACTGAATATTAGTTAATTAAAATCTATTGTTAAATAAATGTGATTTATTTTTGAATTTAGAGTGAGATATATATATATATATATATAGTTTTGAACCAAATCTTATATATATATATAAGATTTTATAATATATTAATATATATATTATTTTTTTTAATTCGTTTACATAAACGTTTTTACCTTTTTATATATGTATTATATATATATATATAACGAATCAATGATTTTTTGAAAAAAATAAAAAAATAAAGAAAACAAAAAAGGAAACATTCTTTACGGTTTCCTTATATATATATATATATATATATATATATATATATATATATA
>CAMOHE010025033.1:0-16829 GCA_946598075.1 Artocarpus hirsutus
AAAGAAAGTATTATATTGATATAAAATAATAATTATTTAATAATGATGATATTAATAATATTAAATATTCAAAGTAATATTAATGTTAAATTATATATAATATTATTTTATTATTTATATTTATATTATTATTATTTAATATTAATACTAATATATTATATTAATATATTTAATGTTAATGCTATAAATTATTTTGTCAATTATACAAGATTTTTATGTACAACCAAACACAATAACGTATTATTCTTAGAAATTTAATAGAAGATTTTTATGTATAACCAAACGTGATAATCTTGATTCTTGGAAATCATATTTTCTATAATTATTTTTTAAAAAATATAATTTTTACTGATTACTGTATATCATACCCCCCTATTTTGAAAGATTTGTGTAAAGTTTTTTTAAAAAAAAAAAAGAAGAAGAAAATTTATGCTTTTTTTTATACGCTGAAATCGTCCCTTTCACGTGCACGTAACTATCTGGTTCATTTTCTTCTCTTTTCGAGGAAAAAAAAAGTACCAAACTGACCGACGGAAGCTCACATTAGCCGTGCAAAAATCTGAAGTGAACATTGGTTCTGCACTCATCAGTTGACCCTTGTAGTTGCCACTTTCACACTCCTCGATCGTTGGATTCCAGTAAGCTCACTCCACCAGCTTTTCAGCTCAATCCCATGGCCATGGCGGTCAACTCTTCCCACACTCTGTCTCTCCTCCTCTTCCTCTTCCTCTTCCTCTTCCTCTTCCTCTCAACTCTAACCCACCAACACCAAGTCAAAGCAGCAGGAGCAGAAGAACAACAAGAAGAAAAAGAAGACAACCCAATCACGCGCTTCCAAAACTACCTTCGAATAAACACCGCCCACCCCAACCCAGACTACTCCTCCGCCGTTGCCTACCTCCTCTCTCAAGCCAACTCCCTCGGCCTCCTCTCTCGCACCCTCGAGTTCGTCCCTTCCAAGCCCCTCCTCCTCCTCACCTGGCCGGGCTCCGATCCTTCCCTACCCTCCATCCTCCTCAACTCCCATCTCGACTCCGTCCCCGCCGAGCCCTCCAAGTGGGACCATCCCCCCTTCGACGCTGCCAAATCCCCCGACGGCCGCATCTTCGCCCGCGGCGCCCAGGACGACAAGTCCATCGCTATGCAGTACCTCGAGGCCATCCGCAACCTCAAGCTCAAAAATTTCCAGCCCATCAGGACCGTCCACGTGTCCTACGTCCCCGACGAGGAAATCGGCGGCTTCGACGGCGCCGCCAAGTTCACGGCCTCCGAAGAATTCAGGGCGCTGAACGTCGGGTTTGTGTTGGACGAAGGGCAGGCCAATCCTGGTGACGAGTTTCGGGTTTTTTACGCCGATAGGTGTCCGTGGCACCTGGTGATTAGGGCTCAGGGGATGCCTGGACATGGTTCGAGGATGTACGATAATAGTGCAATGGAGAATCTGATGAAGAGCGTTGAGATGATAATGCGGTTCAGGGACAGCCAGTTCGACATCGTTAAGGCCGGTAAAGCCGCGAATTCGGAAGTTGTTTCGGTTAATCCAGTGTATTTGAAGGCCGGGATTCCTTCTCCCACTGTGAGTTCTTAAGTTTTGGCCTTCTTCTTTTGCCAATTATATAATTTATAATAGTTCAGTTTCATTGTAATGTACGATTATTATCACTTAATTTTGCATCAGAGCAATAATTAGACTAAACTCTAGCAGCAATGCTAGCTTGGTTGCGAGGCAAAGTAGGCTTATGAGTATATTTTTAAGACTGATGAGAAGACTTAAAGGGCAGTTTATCGAGTGTTTGATAAACTTGTTAGAACATAATACTATTGTTGGCGCTAATAGCTTAAGCTTTCGGGATGGATTGGTAAACTAACAAAACTGCCTCAGATTCATAAACGACCAAAATAGTACTTGATATACTCATCCAATTGTTTTAGCTTGTAAAATGATGACTATTAGCTCTGCTGTGAGAAAATTAAATGTCCAAAGGTGCTCTGAATTTGAAGCAATGTACGAGTGTTTAATAATTGATTAAGTACTATTGGTTGAATTGTTTTGGGAATGACCAAAATATGGATGTTTGTGTTTTCGTTTGAGGATAAAGTGTTATTCTTCTCAAACTATGATATGGAATGGCTGCTTTTTAGTTAGTGACTTAGTGAATTATAACAACGAATTCGCAGGCTAAATTTAGCTTAGAGTCGTCATGAATATTCTGTGTAATTAGTTATAGATAAGGATTGCGAATATGGCAACTCATATAGGAATATTCCCTTGTCTTGCCACCTGATATCATTCTTTGTCCCATTTGTATATATTTCCTCTGTAACAATTCTTTCCTCAGTTGAGGCAATACAATATTATTCACTCTCCACTATCTCTGCTGTCCTTTTTCTCTGATTTCCTAACTCTGTTGATTGTGTATTTTGGTTATGGTGTTTCTGTGGCTTGTTTTATGCAGGGGTTTGTGATGAATATGCAACCTTCAGAGGCAGAAGCAGGGTTTGATGTTAGAATGCCGCCAACAGCAGACCTGGATATTATAGGGAAAAAGATTTCTGAGGAATGGGCACCGGCTGTGAGGAACATGACCTACAATGTGAGTCATTCTCTCTAGTCTTAACTGATTTACTTGGTTGTTATTGCCCATTGATGATGGAATTCTTTTCATCAACTACAATGTGGATTCTTGAGTAGTGAGCACAAAGTAGCGTGGATTGTGCAGGATTGAGAATTTTTTAGAAACTAGAATTCGTTAAAGATCAAGCAATTTTATATTTTCCATAAATGAGTGATCATCTTTTGGTAATTATGGTAATATGTTCATGTCAGAGGATTGAACATGCAAGTTCAATGGCATCTTATTACCTTCTGACGTATAATTTTTTGTTAGTACAAAATCCGAAATGCTTCAATTTGAAATGTGATGGGATCCAACTAGATTATTGTTCGCATCTTTCAAAGATTTGTACAATATAACGTGAAATATAATGGTTTTGACAGTGTACTCTGAAACTGTAGCATAACAATCTCGATAGATCAAACTATAATTGCAATCTATATCAAGTGTGTACCACTTTTCCTAAGTTGTCACAACGTTAAAAGGATTTCACTTGTGTCCTAAAACTTCCTTTCTTTAGGAATGCGCTGCATGGGTGTTCTCTTTTATTTATTCTTGTTTTCACCGTCAATTAAGTCCCAAGAAAATTATGTTTAATGCTGTGAGGTAGCAGTAATTAAAGCTTTTTCGTTGGCAATTAAAGTAATTTATGCACCACTTTTGCGAAAGGAGTTGGGTTTTGAGAGCAACAATGAATGTCCTGTATGATAAGGCTGTAGAGGTATCTCCCTGTAGGATTGGGACCTATATGCTGAAATTTATGTTAATTTCTTTAAATATGTTATTCTTGATGGTCAAATACACACCTTTCTGTCAAATATGTCATACACCTTAATTCTATCGCCTGTTGTGCTTGAGAGGCAAATATCCAAACAAATAACAGTCTCCTATTTGTTTGTTAGAACCTCGTATTGTATGCAAACATATCATCCATATGATGGCCAATGGGTTCTGAGCTCATAGTCCTCTATTTGTTTTTGTGTTCGGTCTTAATTGCTGGTGGTTTTCAGTGAAAATCATGTCTGCTATGTTGGTTATGAGAGATATTTGAAGCCACGTTACTTTGTTGTATCTAACTTTTGCTCCTTTTGAAAGAGTATCTAAGGCAATGAATGGAATACCTCCATGCTATTTCAGGGTAGAAGAAGTTTGTGTCATTTAATTTTGTTTGATTATGCAAAATGAATCCAGTTGATTTAACCTTTTCTGCTTTGTGGATTGGTTAAGGCCTGTTAAGGACTAGTCTCTGTCCACCATTTTAACCATTTTTATGCAAGGCAAATTGAAGCTTACTAACAGTTGCATGTGTAAATGAAGAAGTCCTATAAAAATTTTATGCATGGCAGGTAGTTGAGAAAGGGTCCACTAGAGACTACCTCGGTCGCCCTTTAATGACACTGACTAATGATTCCAATCCATGGTGGTCCGTTTTTAACAAAGCTATTGCAGCAGTCGGAGGGAAACTTGCGAAGCCTGAAATCCTGCCTTCCACCACTGACGCACGATTCGTTAGACAGTTGGGAATTCCTGCCCTTGGATTCTCTCCAATGACTAATACTCCAATCTTACTACACGATCATAATGAGGTTTGACAAGTTTTATGGTCCCTGTTTACGGTCCATTTTATTGCCTTGCTTTCTGATTGCTTAAATTCTTCTTGCAGTTCTTAAAAGACACCGTCTATCTGAGGGGCATAGAGGTCTACGAATCCATAATCAGCACATTGAGTTCTTACCGGGGAGCATCTAATTAAGAACTGCTCTTGTTATCCAATTGCGAGGAGCCAACAACAATACTCACCAGCGCAGGTAAACACGAGAAGCTCTTGTTTTCTTACCAGAATATTAACATACTTTATATGATCTATATTCATTCGGTAATAAACCTGGTGCCTTGCAACATTATTCACATTGTCGTAGCAGCCTTCTCTTTCTTGCTTCTCTGAAAATTGTCACCTAATCAAAATGTATCTTACTTGTCCAAGTCGAAAAAGAAGGAACTTATTGCCAATAATCTTACCACACTGATGTTTCGTGATGGGGCACGACAAACTTGCCTTTGAAATGAAGACATATTTGCACAAGTAAATGCACCCTTTCTAAATGGTTGCATTATACCAGGATTTTCTAACTTATCTACTAAATAATAAATGAGATTATTTCTACTGCTGAGGGGATTTGTCAATTTTTCTTCTAAAGCTACTTTCACATGCTTCTTTGCACTCTTACAACAGAGATGTCATACCTGATAAACATAAGCGCGGTGTGAAAATGTTGTCGGTGTTACAATAAGCGCAGCAAACGGATATATTGGTTCTGCAACTTAATTATGATGTTACTTGCAGTTCATATTTACATCAGTAAAAATAAGATTACTACACAAGAATGGCTTTGCATAAGTAAAAATAAGATTACTACACCAGAATGGCTTCACAATATTACGATGTGCGCATTTCTTTTCTCGACAGTTGTTTCATTATTTTGGGTTTTCATGAGTTGCATACGAGCACCATGAGCATTTTCAAAACAACCCAATTGGTATTTTCATTTATTACTAAATTTTGACATTACACTATTTGCTCCAGTTGAATATTGTGAGGTTGTTGTAATTTTTGAATCTTATTCTCAAGTTGTTGCTAGATATGCCGTGGTCTTGAATGTAAGAATATTAAGATTTTTTATTATTCAAAATGTAAATGCCCGAGTTAAAAAAAAAAAAAAATGTTCGTTTCAAGCTTGAATCTGCTGCGTATTGAGCTGGAGGTTTCCTGTTGTACTGATGAAGTGGATTTGTACAAAAATTCACCACACCACGTGAAAATGCTTCAATTTTCAAATACGTGTATTGACATCAACATTTTTATTCGTTTGAATCTTTCAATCCTACTCCAAAATTTGGGAACTTTTGGCCGAGTTGTCACTTTCAGTCTTCACATAATTAAACATCTCGAGGTTCAATATACAAAGACCCAAAAAAAAAAGATTAATTACAAAAAATCTTCTTAAAATATAGCTTTTGTAATACTTTACCTTCTAAAGTTTAAAACGTAACATCTATTCCTCTAAAGTATAAAATGTTAACAAAAATAGTCTTTTTGTTGAAACTTTAGCGGCAAATTGATAAATAATTTTAAAGTTAAGAGCATTTTGGTAATCCTTGTTATAAAAAAACAAAAAAAATAAAGCTATAATAAAAATAGTTTTTATTGATGAGTAAAAACAAAAACAAATTAATTAAAAGCATACTACTATTTGAATTTTTTTTTTGGATATATCAAAATTTCTATAAAATTTTATTAACCTTTTTCTCACTCAAAAATTATTTTAAAATTTAAAAAGGTATTGATATCAATAAAAACTTCAAGAATATGAATTATGATGATATACGCACCCAAATTGTATAAAATCCAAAGTTTAAACTGATTGGCAAGTCCTGGCAACTCGAAGGATTGCCTGGCGCTCACCCTTCTGGATTGCACGTTGGTCAGAGAGACTGGCTTTTTGACATTGGCTTCAAGACTTTAAGTAACTTCCAATGTTGTGTTGCAAATTCCAACATCGTACGTCACTCTGTAATTGGTTATGAGGATTACCACTAGCTATGGTGGTGAGATATTGGCATGGGCTGGCTCTTTAAGTGGTTTGATAAAGGAGAAACGTCGCCTTTGGGTTCTATGGTTGGAGGCTGGAAGTGCTCGAGACTTTGTTGACTATTGAGTCAATGTCTAATTGAGGTGGCACCCTTTATCTCCCGGCGTGGTAATTATGATTCACTGCAAATATTACTCGGTGTGTGGGAAATTTCCATTTTGGTCATGCCCGAGAGAACCTCACGGACAGGGTAACTCCTCACACTTTGCAGTGCCAAAGGGGGAAAGAAAAAATGATGATTGTTGAGGAAAAGTATTTGGGGGATTATTAGAGCTAAATATCATAATTAATACAAACCACATTACGGGATTATCTTTTATTAATGCGAAGAACTCAACACCATTGGTGTCCCGTAAAATCGAACATTGTCATTTTGCATATATAGTGTAATTTTAGTACAATGGAGCAGCTATCCCTCCTCTTTCTTCTCCTTCTATAAGGTCTAGGACTCACTAGATTATCTCAAAGACAACAAAAAGAGGAAAGCTTTTCCGAAATTTGATTGGGGTATAATATTTACCTTCAGTGCACAGCCACTTTGCTAGTGGTGCCCCACAAGGGGACCAAAAGGAAAAGGTAGAAATCTTTAATACACAAATAACAGGTACACAATCCCAATTAAAATCAAATCCTATCTCACATTCATGCTCAGGGAAAAAGAGATTTGAAGCTGCAGTATGTATGTTGACGCATGTACAATATTCACAAAACATACATATCTAGGTAAAGATATGGCAATATATGGAGAGCAGGTCAACAAGTTCACCTCTCATAATTTTAATACGCAAACAAAAACACAGCTACCAAACGTTGCGTAAGCCATGGCTATGGATATGCTTGTTGATACCCTCAACTTTTTCCAGGAACTTTCTTTATCCATCTGTCCATCAAAAACCCAAAAAAAAAAAAAAAATCAGAAATCAAAAATAAAAGTTGATTCTTTAGAGCTTGGCACATGGATCTTGCCTCTTCATCTTGTGACATAATCACCAACTTCTTTCAAAACCTTCACTGCAATTTCCCCCATATCCTCCTAAATCCAATATCCTGCCATGATGGTATATTTCGACATTAAATATGTATATAAGTTCATTAAATATTATTATTATTATTATTATTATTCAACAGAAGCAAAGGTCTTACTTTCTGCAATATGGCCTTTAAATTGCCCATTCAACCAATGTTATGGGCCTACTTCTTGCTATACTCCTCAACTTGCCTGCCCTTTAAATGCATCGAGTGCTTTTATGTCACATTCGTTGTACGGAAAACCTGTGGATACGGTGCCAGTTGAGAGAGAGAGAGAGAAGGGTTTAATTTTAATGGAGTTTTTTGTTGATACTGAAAGAAGTACAATAATACAAGATACCAAAAAAAAAAAAAAAAAACCCATATCTTCTTTGATTGTTAACGTACTTTTGAATAAATATCAAGTAGGGTGTGAATACACAACCAATAAATCAGAGATAACTTTAGTAAATTGTAAAGCTTGAATTTTTCACTAAATTTTGATCATTATCAAGTTCTGTGACAATTGAGTTTTGTTATATATTTTTTAACTATTTTTTGTAGTAGTGAAAAACATATATATATATATATATATATTTCTTCAAAATGGAAGCCCTTTTTTTTTTTAAATGTTCTATATTTTTTAATTAAACCTTCTGAACTTGAAAAGAAGATAGTTATTTCATGATCAGAAACAGTAGATTTACGACTAGACGGTTGCATTGGAGGAGTAGAGGAGTTTCTTTAGTGACAAAAAAAGTAAAAAAATCCAATTAATGATGTCCTTCTCTCAACAAACAACTACTTGAAATATGAATGAATAATCTGACTTTTTCTTTCTTTGAAGAGCGCTTTCAACTTACTTCAAATTGGTCGTTGAATTCCATAAGGATTACAACTCATATCCGAAGAGGCATGCAGCACAAAAAGGGTCAGCTTTAACATCTGGTTTTATCGGATATCTGATCATTTGCATAATCACTGGACGCACCTTCCAAGTAGGAGAGGTCCTCCAATTTATGTATTTGTACTCTTTTATTTTATTTTTTTTCAATTATGCTTATATCTTTAGAAACTATAATTAAAATTTTGAATTTGGAAAAAGGAAAATAATGTTTCAGTTTCAACCCTCTGCAAGACTATTTCAAAAAAAAAAAAAAAAAGTGAAAAGATAAAAATGTCCTGTAATAATTTCTGGAAAATATTTTAAGAACATTTTATGCTTTTTCTTTCGATAACATTATGGGCAGTGGATTTATTTTCCTTCAAAAAAATATCCTTTTTTTCCCTAAATGTTCAAAATTTTTTTAGAAATGATCTTAGGGTAGTTTGTTACTTATCTTGTTTCATTTTTCATCTGCCCACGAAGTGTATGAGGATAAAATTGAAACATACTTCTCAAATGTAAAGACAAATTGAGAAAAATATTTAAACTAGAAAGTGTGCTTATGTAATTACACATATATCCTCGTTCCAATGAGGATGAAATCCACTTGCTTTATTTATAAATGTTATGCTTCTTAATTGTAGACTACTCTATTCGTTAGGCGTTAGGCAGCTGAAGTAATCAAGGTCATTGTTAAATAATAATATATTTGTTAAAAGGCTGACTTAGAAATTAGCCAATTAAACATGATTAACTAGCCCAGTTTCTAGTTGATCTCACAGTCAAAACCAGCTCATACTAAACTGTTAAAAAAAGAAAAAAAAAATCAACAAACGCTTCTCAAAAGCATAATTATCCCAGAGTCAAACAAAATCTACCTTTGACATTCAAAGCAAATTGGTATGTGTGAAGTAAGGAGAATTGAAAAGACATTACAAAACTTGTGCCATTGAAGTGAATAAGGTCAAGCAAATTCAGCCATTGGGTGATCAAACCCATATTTCACATGAAATTTCCTCACAAGTTCCAAAAAAAAAAAACAAAATTCCCATTTTTTTAATTCCAGAATATCTGACACCATGTTGAACAAGAAAAAGAGAGGGAGTATGGCCTGAACATGTGAAGTAGTCATTTTAATATTGTGTGATATATTTTTTTATCGTGACTTGTAATGTCAGCCCACCTGATAAAGTAATATAATTAATCAAAGGACCTTGATTTATTCATTTGTTTTGCGTAAATAATGAAACTTTGGTTTCCCTTTTGGCTCAGTTTTGATTATTCAAAAAGATGCCTTGTAAAATGAAATGCCAGAAATTATTTACAATGTGTGTGTCCTGATTGTGTCCAATTGGAAGGAAGGATTAAGGAAGGAGGGAATAGGCAAGAAAATCGTACGGTTTGACGACAATATTCGTTTCACACACGTGTTATTATTGAACAAAGCAATTCTGCCTCCTATTTTGGACTCTCTTTTTCCCATGGTTTATATTTATTCTGCTGCATGTGTAATGTTTAACTTAGAAAGGAACTCCCGGTTTTCTCTTTGCTATGTAAGAGCATCTAATGATGTAGTGCTTAATTAATGTGTAAATATTTAAGTATTTGAATAGTAAAAATGACAATGTAGCGTTACTTTTGGAACTAAATTTGGCATACCCTAGGTCAAAATCATTTTCATGTAACATATATTAAAATTGACATTTCATTGTTATTGATTGGTTTCTTCTTCTTCATTTTTCATTTAATCATCATAATAATATAGATATTTTCAAGTCATAATCTTAGTATTAAAAGTATAATTTTACAACCTTTTGAAACTAAATAACTCTTACAAAAAAGAAATAAAACATATAAATAATATTATGCATTGGAGTAAAAAATAAAGTAACACATACATCATATGTACTATTTTCACTCTTTTTGATACCAAATATAACGTTAGCATTAGCATTGAAGATGGTCTAAGTAGACTACTCTGTAATTAAGAGAGTTTCTCAAGAAAAAAATGGTGTTTGGGAATCAGGTTCTAACTGTTACAATATAAAGTTCTTACATATTATAGTATAACGCACTCATATGATATAATGTTTACGTTCCAACTTGATTCTCAAACGCTCTCTAAATAAAGAGTATTCTTTAATAAGACGCGGTTTTGAATTGTCACATACACTCACACTCGCATATATATATATATATATATATATAATTATGATATAATCTCATAGCTAAAAATTCTGTTTAATCAATGGGGGTATTACATAATCTACCATAAAATATTCTACCAGGAATAAATGAAGAGAAAAATGAGAACCTTGACATAAGAAAGAAGTATTAATTGATCATTAATGTTCGCACTTTGTTCTTCATTGCATTTTCTAGGTTTTGTTGTGGAAAAGTAAGCAGCTATATATTCTAGATTATTTGTCAAAGTCTTGATCCTATGGAGAATTTTTGGAGTAATGACTTCACTTCTTTTACTGATTTTTTTGTGAAAGTTATGAGTAGTGACAAAGCTAAAACCTCACGGCATTATAAAGGTACCTCGACCTAAATGTACTTAAATGTTTTGTTGACATAGTCAACAAGTTTAAATTCAATATTACACATGAAATGGCTTGGCCCTAGTCCCTCAAAATTATTTGAAGCAAACTGCGCGCTAGCTGCCATTACATTTTGCACCTTTGTGTTTGTAAAGTACTGACCTAACTGAGCTTTCAGCAAAATTTCAAACTGAGAAGAGATGATATGATTCGCTTAGGAAAGGAAAAAAGTTGATGCGCTAAGGTGTCATTAACTGTCATAAACTAAGAATTGATTATCCACAGGTACTAAAAAATAACCAATATGTATTTCTTTTCTGATCGCCAAATTTATAGAAAAAGATGATTTTGACATGATCTAAATGGTTTAAAAATGTGTAGTATAGTGAGAGAGATCCTGTTGAAATTTGTTTTCTATTTTCCTGTTAATTTGTTATTTCACGTAATGCTACTAGTGTTTCCTATTTTTACCATCCATAACTACACATGTGTGTATGGATATACAAAAGGCAATACATTCTATTACCTCAACGTGACCATAATGATCTCTGCCAAAGAGTAGTCTTCAAGGGCTAATACCTAAAAATGCCTAATAAAAAAAATACTAATTCGTTGGTAGAGTAAGAATAAAAGTTCTATCAAGCATAATTTTGAATTGTTAGGTTTTCATCAAACACTGTTAATTTATTATCCTTTTTTATTTAAAAAAAATCGTGTCACACATCATGCAGTTTTTTCAAGTACCTAGCACAGTATTCTTCAAACAAAATCTCTATATATCCAATTTTTATATTCCAAATGATGTCTAATCAATCATATTATATAATTAACTCTTTTACATTTTTTTTTAATTTTATAAAATGACACAATCATAATATGATTGGTTAGATACCTTTTATAACAATAAGTAGACGAGATCAAAATCTACCTTCCCCACAACTTTTCGCTACCATAGGTCTTCTCCCCTTAAACTTTGAGTTTCATTCAATTCAATTGTAAAAAATTCATAAGGTACTAATCTATTATGGAATTGGTACAGCACATTATTCAACATTTGCCTTGTAGAGATTACATGTTATTTTGTTAGCTAGTACTGCTAATTTCTCAGGGCCTGAGCACATCGATTCAGAGGAATTGGAGTCCATGACCTGCAAATGGTAGATAACATTGCTGTAAAGTCGACAAACAACTTCTGAATACTCTACAGAGAATTGAATTGAAGGACTCAACGATAAATATTTTTTTTTAAAAAAGACAAAATTAATTAGCTCCTCCTGGGATACTAGTCTTTGCCTTTTCAACCATTCAAAATAAAGTGTAAAAACGCCATGTACTGCCAACTTAGTAAGGGCTCTTTTGTTTCCCCAAAAAGCTCAAAAAAAATGTCTTTTCCACACACCCATGCCCATGCATGTGGGCTGGCAATATTAGTGGATGTTTGGAAGGGTGGTGATATCCAATGGTCGAAACCACTTTTATTGTAGCATATGAGAGTTTTACACTATAGCAATTTTTTTTATTGTTACTGTAACATGTGAGAATTTTTTACTATTTATAACTAAGTTTATGGTGAAAACTGAATGATTCCACTGCCAAACAGCCCATTAATTCTCCAAGAAAAAGTTCCTTTTTTTTACCTAAGAAAGTATATTTACGGTTCAAAATATATTGATTTTTTATTTTTTGATCTTTATTAGTAAGATCGTTAATTTAAAAAGACAATATGATATATTAATTGAAATTTTTTTTGGTATATCTAGAAATTCTCGTATATTAATCCAAAAACAGAAACGTGAGGGGTAAAAAAAGAACAGTTAATTTGGGGCTTTTTTTGCCGTACCAAAAGAGAATCCCCACATAGAATAACTCAAATTTTGAGGCATGCTGCAGCGTGACAAAGTGAGAATAGGAAAGTCAAGTCTCGCAGGCGTAAGCAACTAAGCCATACCATGAAAACAGCCGAGTGATCTCTCTCTCTCTTGTTAAATTGAACTTGGAAGAGAGAGAGAGAGAGAGTTTTGCTATTTGCATGAGGCAGAGGAGGGCCATAACATAACGCGGTTTTGGAGCTGCGAGACAGGGAAAATACAGCTGTGCTACTGGTATTACATATGCAAAATCAAAAATCTCTTACTATATATGAATATATCTATCCGACTACGCGTGTTGTAATTAATATTTTTGTTTTTTCCGCAAAACAGCAATATAAGTATGAATCCTAATTTATGTTTTATTATAATTTTTTATATTATTAACCATCTAAACCTGCAGATCCTGGAAGCTGCGTAGACTGGAGAATCCTATGTTTCTCTCTCTTCTCTCTCTCTGTCTCTCTCTCTCACACACACACACTCTCACTCTAATTAATCACAAAATTTTTTAATGTCTTCCTTCAGAAGATGATTACCAAATTGGAAAATAAGCTTTCACACAACATCATAGTGATCATGGGAAACCCGGGAGTGTGGAAGTACTAAAACACCCTTCAATTATAAATTTTCCAATTAACAAGGTAAAGAAAACAAAAACAAAAATAATAATTTTACTAATAATGGTTGGTTTTTGGCGACTTTGCAGAAATGGTGACTTGTTGGGTAAGTTAGAAGCTCTCTAGAACAATCATTTAATAATTCTCCATTGATAGGAGCATGTGGGTTACAGGTAATTAAATTGCTCATTTTTTTGTTGGAATATTTGACTTTTATTTAAGCTCTTGTTACTTTTAGCCATACAAATGAGATTGCCCAGACAAGTAATTTGAAATTCACACAACCCAAATATTATGTTTTAGTTAGTATAACCACGACTAATTTAAATATAGCAGTCTAATTAACTCATTCGTCAAGTAACGTTAGCTTTCTTACAAGAGTAGGCTAATAATTAATTGCAATAATCAATTAAGAAATATCATGCTGTTTCTTGGTCTTAAATAGTATATATGTTATTTTCACATCAAACATGAGGTAATAATGATAATAACCCCTAACCATGAAATTAAGGGGCATAAAGGTAATTCAACAAAAGTTTTCCTTTTGCATTCACATGAACTAGGAAATATCTGTCACCCACTATTACATAAAAAAAAAAAAAAACAGTAGAACCACACTTGTCCTCAACTCGTTAAAGATCTCAACTCTCAAACCTCCATATCTATAAATACTAACATCTCCTTCTTCACAACAAGTTCCTCCCTCCATTCCTTTCCTCATTTATCACTTGAACAACAACTACAATTGTACTAACACAACATAACACAAAAACTTTTCAATCACACCCTTTCCAAATCTTCATATATTATTAGTTCTCCAAACTTTTCTGTCTTTTTTTTCTCAACCATGGTGAAGATTGAGAAGAGCCCATCAAAGGCAACTAGTAATTATCCTACTCCATCATCAACAGCAGGGAAAAAGAAGTACAAGGGAGTGAGAATGAGAAGCTGGGGCTCATGGGTTTCAGAGATTAGGGCTCCGAATCAGAAGACAAGGATTTGGTTAGGCTCATATTCCACCGCTGAGGCTGCAGCCAGAGCATACGACGCCGCATTGTTATGCCTCAAAGGCTCCTCAGCCAATCTCAACTTCCCTTTGAGTAGTATTTCAACATTCTCTTCCTCCCAAAACGACATCCCACAAGATGCCGTTTTGTCCCCGAAGTCCATCCAGAGAGTCGCCGCCGCCGCCGCCGCCGCCTCAGCAGCAGCAAATACAACGACGACGACAACAACAACAACTACAGCTATTGTTAATGACAATAATACCCTTGCTATCTCCACACCGGAAAATGATCATCTCCCATCTTCTTCTTCTTATTCTTCTTCGTCATCTTCATCAGTGGTCTCTTCGCCGTCTGATCAGGTTGATGACGACGTGTCGCTGATGGGTTCTCTTGATGGGACCCCGATGAGTAGTAATGATCACTATTATGATCATCAACAACAACAAATGGCTATGATGGAATCGTGGCCGTACAACTTTGATGTTCTTCAAGATTACTCGCCAAAGTACGTAGATCATCATCATCAGATGCTAACAAGCTTGATGTTTGATCCGCAAGTGTTGGTGGAGGATCCTTACGAAGAAAGCGACATTCGTTTGTGGAGTTTCTGCTGATCAGAGATCGAAAAAGAAAATTATTCAAATTTCACACTGAAAGTTAATCATTGATTCTTTATTTATATATTATTCAATTTTTCGTTTTCATCGACGATCTTGTTATTGCTTAAAGATATCACTGACAATGACCACAATTCATATTATATGTTTGTTTAAGTTGATTAATTATTATGTGTCATTAGGGATATATTTGAATAAAAAACAAAAAGAACTCACTCTTTGAGATGAGACATTGGTTTTTGTGAACTTATCTCATGAGAGTATTTTGTGTCTTTTCTTTCAAGGAAAAATTATCTATGGTTAATTAAAAGTATGTTGTTAATTATATTCAATTATATTTATGGATGCTACTTTTGCATGTAATCCCATTTTTTTCAAAAAAAAAAAAAAAAAAGGAATTTCAAGTTCATATACATATGTATTGTTCATCTGTCGTCCATATTTTTTCCCTTTTAATTATTATTATTGTTTTTGTTGTTGTTGTCGTTGTTGTGTGATATATAGTTAACTTCAAAGGCAAAAAAGAGGAAATTTCACGCGCTATTTTAATGCGTGTGTCGTGGGAATCATGTATATATGTAAGTAACTATATGTCAGAGATATGCGTATCTCCCTGGAACAAAGCACAGAGCTTGTGGAAACTTGAATCCATCTGATTCACTTAAAAAAAAAATAAAAAATCCATCTGAAAGTTAAAAAGGTAGAATATATATATACTATATATGAGAATATATGTATTTTTTGTACATATACACCGGGAAATATAAATTAGTCATGCATTTGTTTAATTTTCTAAAAATTTTCTATGTGATGAGTTAAATTACAATTAATTTAAAATTTTATACAATGTAGAACAAATAAAATTAGAAGAGAGGAAATAAATATTGCATAGCTAGTAGCATCAGGTAAAAACTAAAGATTACTTGCCCACTTGGGACAATTATTCACCGGGCTATTGTCATCTGAAACTTACCAAATGTAAAAAGGAAAGTCAAATTAGGTACAAGTGGCAATTTCCAAGTACTTTCCTAGATGGTATTTCTTATATAAGATATTCATGATTGGAGATGATCGATAACCATTTTGATCAATCCAAATGTGCTTGTAAAATTTTTATTACTTCGGACTAAAATATGGAAAAATATAAATTAAAAATTTCCTGAGAAGTTATCAAGTTCTTTTTTTTTTTTTTTTAATAAAAATGAAGGAATCAAGTTGTTGTATGCAACCTCTACAATTTAGTTTTAATTATTTTGCATTAAAATCAGAAATTAAAGAAAAAAAACCTATGTATAGTCCTCACTGCTATTTTTTTTTTTCATTAAACCAGTACTATTTTATTTATTGTCTATTTTTAACAAAAGAAAGAGCATATCCATCGTAATTTTTTAGCACAATATCTCAATTATATGAAAACAACTCAAAAGGTCAAACTTGAATGCTAACCTTCATTAAGATATAATGAAAATGAGAGAAAAAATAACAAAAGGAATGATTAATAAATCACAATGGGAGAATATATATATATATATATATATATATATATATATGTATGTATATGTAGTGTGTGTATATATATATGGAAAAAGTTGTTACCAATAGTTACTTTATAAAACATTGAAGAAAATAAAGCGAATATTCTCTTCAGAGTTCAGTGACAATGAGAACATGGGACTGGAATGTCAAAATTGATTTGTGCGTTTGCAATTTGATCCATCATCACTCATCAGCGTTGAAAGACTATAAATTTTGGCTATATTTGTCTTAAATAAAGTACGCTTAAATCCTTTTGTATTATCTTCTTATATATTGACGTTTGCGCTTAATACAATAACTTACAAGAAGATTCAAGACGCTCCTTGGTCTTGCATGCATAATTAACATGGCGACTAAAAATTGAAACTTTTGTATATGTGATCACTAAAAGCCAAGAACTCCATTTGTAATGCAAGGAAATTCTTACATGGTTAGGTGAAAGTAAAGTCTATTTAAGAATATAGTTGGAGCCAATAAAA
>CAMOHE010025034.1:0-24305 GCA_946598075.1 Artocarpus hirsutus
TGCGAAGAAGTTCAAAGAAATGCTGATTGGGCTGATTCAAGCATCTTGGGCTCAAGCTATCGCATGGAGGCCTATTGAGGGAATTGCATGTGACAACCAAACCAACAAATGCGTGATTCAAGTTCTAGAAGGGACCGAATAATCCTATAGCTGCAAATAATCTCGCTACTTTCCATTTCAGTTACTTTCCCAATTTGAGGCGATAAGTGGCGAGAAGAATCAGCTAATTGCCTAATTATTGTCTAGTTTCCTTTTCTTTTACAAAACATGCGTTTACTTTTATATTATTGTAAGGCTTTTAAGCCATTTAGGAAACTTACTTTATTTGCTTTAGATTGAGCATCTTTTTGGCTAGTAATTGATTTGCCCGAAATTCCATGGGCAATTAGGAGCTCAAAATTCGCAAAAGGGAACCACTATATATTGTAACGAATTTCATTCAATGCTAATAAGTTTTTACACACAATTTGAGGTTTAATTCTCTTCGGTTCCTAAACAAACTATTCAAACTTATCGGAAGATTCTGTGGCGTTTAAAGACTTATTAATCAGTCCATCCATAACTGATTGTGGCGTCCTCAAATACCAAGGTTCGTGCTTCTTGTTAGGCATCGGGTTGCGGTTCCATTTGAAACCCGATTAGGCGTTTCGATCTTGGAGGCCAATTCTGGTTAGGGTCACGTCAGTTCTTGTTGTGGTTCGTATCAGTAACGACCCTCCCTACGTGGTCGCTACTTAGCTTCTTAAACATACTTTTAATTAAATCTCTAAATTTTATGGAACATTTTTTTTAAATCCTTTAAAAGTTAACTTTACCAATTCTATTTTTAAATTATTTTCACTTACCCTTTTTTCTTGCAACTAATTAATTAGTAACATAGCGGCAATTTCAAAACATATTTATAGTAGCGAAATTTTAAAGTTATATACAAGGCTCATAAGTCATAGTGATCAAAACAGTCATTATTAAAATAGTCATCAAAACATAAGCGAAAATCTAAGTGCGTGGTATCCTTTTCCCATATCTCCACTCTAAACGTCCGCCGCTTCGCCACCATCCATTAGGCATTACTGATAGGTTGTTTACCTACAATATGAATATTCTTTAATGAGCTTTCGCTCAACAAGTAGGAATAGTAAAGTCGTAAAACATTTAAAGCAGCATGTAATCGTATGTATTGACTAAATATGCATGAACCGCATTATGCTTAGTTTTAAACTTGTCTTATTATTAATCGGGCTTGAGTAGTCGTATCGGTTGCACGCAATCAACGAGATGTTAGGGTTTGTAAGATCCCAACAACATCATGACCAATTATAATTAATTACGTCAACATGGAGCCTCCCTATGAGTCGAGAGATTGGTACGACTCTGTTAGTTCATTCTTCATTTAAGTTTCACTAGTTATTTTAGTGAACATGTAATATGACATGGCATATCATACTTAAAGCTTAACATACTTGTAACATATAGAAAACCTTTATTTTAAACTATTTGTATCATAGGTGAGATTCCTACTTACCTGTATTAGTGAATTAGACTCCCTTATCAATTTTGAGTTCCACTTTCTCTACTAAATAAATCTGCACAAACATCCATTACAAGTGTGTAACAATTTCCTATTTTAAGCTATTAAATTTTAGCATAACCTTAAGAATTTGATCATTTTGTTAGATCGCAAATTCCTTTATTAATCAGTCATGAGTTTCCCCATTCCAATTACAAGGATTAGTTTCTTTTTTACTAAATCCTCTTAATATTCAAACTTTTCCTTAATTGCCACATGTTCATATCTAAGTTGATAATTAATTAATTTCACAACAATTAATTAATTATCTATCATCATTTAAATCTTAAGGCATTAATCCACTAAATTAGTCACTCTTGAATTCATGATTCTTACCTTAAGTCCTAATTGCACTTATTATAAATTCATTTCATGGGATCGCAATTGATTTTAAGTTTGTAAGCCCGAAAATGCCATTATAATATCTTATAGATTCTATCGATAGATTATGTTTTGAGCGGTAATTTTTAGACTAAAACGGGCATTGGACCTGTGCCTAACATCGTGGCATTAAACTCTACCATATTGGGTCTTTATGCTTGCAAATTTAATATTAATTGAAAACGATTAAAGTTCATCCTTGAAATTCTTACCAATTTAGCTTGGGATTTCAAATAAAAATCGCTCCATAAAATAACACCCAAAATTATTAACCCACTAAATCTCGAGCTTATATAACCTTTCAAAAGTACTATAATTTCTTGGTTTAGAAAAAATCAAATTTTAAAGTCACGCGATCTTTGTTTATAAAAACTGGTACCAGTGGAGTAATTTTGAAAGATTTATATGAAATCATTTATTACACGCAAATTTTCTTTTAAAGTTTTTCATCATAAAAGTCACTTGTTTTTAAATGTGTGTTTCAATAATTTTTTTTTGTTTATTCTTAAGTCCTGGTTACTATTTTATTTTGACAAAATTGTTTTCAGGTTAAAACTTTGAAATTTTTACCAATTAAAAAGTTTTGATTGTTTTTATATATCAAATTTTAAGTCCAATTTAGAAATAGATTTTCACAAAAATTTCTCCATGAAAGTCCTTCATTTTACTGCAAACTAAACTTTTAGGGTGGAAAAAATTGCAGTTCAGCTTTGAAATGACTTGAAACTTTAAAACAGTTTTCTACGCAAAATGTAGCTTTTTGGACTGTTTTGGAAAACGGTCTATAACTATATCTTGGAAGCAGATTTTGAAGAAAATTTCTTCATGAAAGTTGTTTCTCTCGTTGAAATCTAAAACTTCTGTGTTCGGTGAAATGTAAAATTTAGACTTGAAATGTCCTGAAAATGGCAAAACAGTTTCAGCATTCCTGGAACTATTTTGCAATTTTTTGCAAACTACATTCAGGCAGTTTTTGGGACTGTTCTAGGCAGTCCATAAAAACTATTTAGTAGGCCTATTTAGAGTCAAAACTATGTTTTTTTCGTAGTTATGGGATTTTATACAAAATGACGAAAACTAAAAGTCTCGTGTTCGGTAAAGTTTTAAAAATCGATTCTAAGACCTCTGTTTGCAGGTTTAGAGTTTGTGGAAAATTTTCCCACAAACCATAATTTGCATAAACACAATCCTAACATGCCATGGCTAACTTTTTCATTACATACAAGCACAAACCATACTGATCACATATAGATAATTATTACAACATATTTCCTCACCCAATCATTAATTCTCTCATAAAGTTATAAAATTTATCCTTAAGGAAATTTATGGAAAAGCTTATATTACTTACCTTAATGACAACTCTTAGATGGGTGATCTTAAATCTTCTAGCTCCACTCTTTCTCCTTCTTGGTTCATCACTAAAACAAAACTTAATCATATAAAAAATCTAGTTTGTTTTGACCTTCATAAAAATGCTATCTTAGTAAAATGTTTTCCTTTTCTTTGCTAGGGAAAATAGAAAGCAGAAAAGGTGTAGATATTACCTTAATCCCAATGTTCTAAAATCTCCACTATGCTCTTCTTTTGCTTCCTTGTTGGAGCTAGTTTTGAATTATGACAAGGGTGGAGAAATTGGAATATAGCTAGATTTTTTTTTTTTTTTTTTTGAGCTTGGTAAATCGGTGAGGACAATGGAAGAAGGTAGTGAATTTTTGGTGGCTTGGTTACTCGATGGAGAATACGGAAGTGAGTAATGGAAAACTTTTTTTTTTTTTTTGGCTTTTTCTTCTTTTGGAGGAATGGTTATTCAGTGGAGAAGTTGGAAGTAAGTGGTAGAAATTTTGTTTTTTCTTCTCATGGAGTGCACGGGCGAGAATGGTAAGAAGGAAGAGAAGAGTAAAAAAAAATTGTATATAATGACTTAGGCTCTTTATTTATAAACTTAGCTTCAAAAGTGGCTTTGATAGATAAAGAAAAAAAATGACTAACCATCCCCTATTGTTGCACCTTTGACAAGAGTGAGTGGAGTGTTAGGTTGGACTTTATCAATTGTAAAGGACAACCATCATTTGGGTGAAGCTTAATTTAAGGCTTGATTTAAGGACTTTTTGTATTTACTTGCAAGTAACCTTTAAGCAAATAAATTTTATACTATCAGCAATAATTAACTTAGCTGATAGGGGATTTTGTTACTTGACTAATCCTTTCCTTTTTTTTTTCAAATACTGTGACACGCTAATCACAGTATGAATTGATATTGATCAAAGTTTAATTGCGTTTTTTTTTCTTTTGACTGTATTAAGTCTAAAAATATATTATAGACTTAATAAAAATGTGAACTTGACTTGTTCAATATCTAGGCTTAGTAATGACATAACTTTTAATAGTGTCAACTATCCAAGCTTGCACTATACTTTCTGTTGATACGACTACTCACATAACTCTATTTTTGACTAATTTAGCAATTAAAGATCAAATTCGTATTATAGTTCTCTTGGTACACTACTAACTTAGTATAGCACCCGGAAATTTTCATAATTAAATTTCTTAGGTTTTTTATAGTAAATTCCTTCCGCCTCAATTGCGATGGAATTTATGAATCTCTTTATTAAATTATATTAATTAATTAATTAACTATAGAATTTTTAGAACAGTTGTATGTTAATTCTATAAATACTTCAAGCACACACTTCATACACAGTGTTTCCAAGAAAATTCTTGATTTAAATAGGTGAATTATGCTATTTAATTTTAGGATTTTCTTAGTCATTACAACTAAATACATAACCATAGTCCAAATAAAAGGGAAAATAAGTTAAAATATTAGATACCTTGTTTATGAATAATTACCCTAGACAGTGATGTCTTAATCCTATAGTTTCTTCTCGGTTATTTAGTCTTCCCTAAGTTGGATTCCACCTAGAGGGGGGAAAGGTTTTAAAATAAGAAAAATGTGAGCGAAAGACTTAGTAGGACTAGGCTTTTAAAGGCATTTGATTTAAACATATAATTCATTTTTTAAACAAAGGCTATAAAACAAGATAAATAAATAAACAAATAACTAACTGAAAATCATTAAATTCATACCGATTAATTATTTATTCATCCATAGATAGTTTCATTATTATATTATCGGCAAAGCCATATGAATCACCACCAAAGTGGTCCAGCTGGGTTTCATAATTTGCCCCCAAGGTCACGCTCCCCACGACCCAATCTTTGTATGTGGCATCATGCTCTATCTTATCATTTCGGATGGCACTAACCGACATGTCCGATGTCATATCATTATCATGTCTCATTTACCAGATATTCTTATTACGTTCATTATGATCATTTATTATTTAGCCAATAATGAAAATAAGTAATTAAACTTCATTTCTTGAAAACATTTAAATGTAAATGCTTTGTGGCCAAAACCCTTTAAAAACATGGCTACCAAGGAGAAGAAATAGAAGTCCTACCTCGATATCCCGTACCGACGTTCAACACCACAGTCCCGATCCGCTATACGTTAGCTCCACAAAACCAAGAACAACCTTAAATAGAGACTAAGTTTATTAATATCTAGGTTATGGTATCCTACATCCCTAAGCTATCTCATGGTGTTTTAGTATGCCTTTAGAGTTCACAAAATCATTTTATGAGATTAAAATCTTGATCTAGGTTTCAAATGATGAAAAACAAGCGAAAAAAGTCATTTTTAACAAGGTCTAGTCGACCTACCAGACTCTACAGTTCGGCCTACCGGCTAGCGAAGACCGGCCTATTGAACTGGCCGAGGTTTGGTCTACCGACTCGATGAATCCAGCCTACTAAATCAATGAATCTGGCCTGCCGATCATTAAGTTTAGCCTGCCAAACTGGAAAAACGTGGGAGGTCTAAGACTTTGATTCTCGGCCTCCACAAGTCCAAAATCAATTCTAAACCTGTTTTTTCCAAGCCCCAGAGCATATATAATGATTGTAGATGATAAATAAACATAGTAGAATACATTTAAACACATTTAAGCAAGATTTATGTAGAAATTTTCAAGAGAATCCAAAAATGGAGAAAAAGGGAAAAACTTGAGTTAATCTAAATTTTGTGAAATCAAGCCTAGATTCTAGATTATTTGAGTCCTACCAACTTAGATTAAGAGTTTCTTAAGCTTAAGCAACTCAGATTACAACGTTCCAAAGAAATTGAAAAATTTAGAACAAAAGTTTGAAATTTGAAAAATTAAGAAACTAACCTCAAATCGATGCTTTAAAATAGTTTTGCGGAAGAACAATCATGCTCCTAAGTTCTTAATTCGGCCAAGATTTGAAGCTTGAATTCAAAATTTTGAAATCAAAGAGGGAAGGGAGAGAGCAGCGTGAGAGAGAGAGGGAAGAGAGAGGTGTGTGTCTAAGAGAGTGTTAGGGAAAAGAGAGTGAGAGGGAGAGATAAATAGACGTGAGGGGTGGCTTGCAGAGCAAAACCATGTCCCCAGCACATGGTTTTGTAATTGGGACGTATTAGGTATTTGGCAAATTGTTTATTTCAAAATTCAAAATAACATACAAAAATAATTAAAAATGGGATAAATTTAAATTACCATAAAATATGTAGATTAAGTTCAAATTTATATCAAGCCATACTAATCTACCATTTAAACACTAATTATGCTTAATTAAATCTCTAGGTATTACAACTCTCTACCCCTAAGAAAATTTTGTCCCTGAAATTAAAGATCAAATCAAAAACAAAACAAATAAGGGTACAACTCTCTCATGGTCGATTCCAATTTCCAAGTTGCTTCATCAGCTTCGTGATGCTGCCACACGACTTTCACTAGTGGTATCTCACTATGTCACAAGCTTATCACTTTCTGATCAATAATCTAAACTGGCACCTCCTTGTAAGTCGTGTCTTCCTGAACCTGTACACATGGAATGAGATAATCTTGTTCGGCTCGGGCGGACATTTCTGAAACATCAATACATGAAACACATCATGAATGAGTGAGAGCTTGGGAAGAAGATCAAGGCGATAAGTGACCACACTTACATGCTGAGTAATCTAGAATGGCCCGATGTACCTTGGTGCAAGTTTCCCACTTACACCAAAATGCGATATGACCTTGCACGGTGAAACCTTTAAAAGAACAAAATCTCCTACCTTAAAATCCAAAGGTTGGCGCCTCTTGTCTATGTCACTCTTTTGCCTACTTTGAGTAGCCCTCAATTGATCACGAATCACGGTGACTTTCTCGTTCCTATCACGGATCTCATCTGGTCCAAGAACAATTCTGTCTTCTGGCTCTACCGAACACACTGATGATTGACACGGACGCCCATAAAGTGCTTCAAATGGTGACATCCCAATGCTTGCCTGATAGCTATTGTTATATGCAAACTCTGCTAAATGCAAGTATTTCTTCCAATTCCCACCAAAGTCCAAGACACATGCACGTAGCATATCCTCAAGAATCTAAATAACTTGCTTGGACTGCTTGTCAGTCTGATGATAAAAGGCTGTGCTGAAATTCAAGTCTGTGCCCAAAGCCTCCTGAAAACTCTTTCAATACTTGGCGTTAAATTGGAGGTCTCTATCAAAAATGATGGATAAGAAAACTTCATGTAACCTCACTATATTCTGCAAGTACAGTTCTCCAAGAACTCGTCTTGAACACGTCAACCTGAAAGTAATGAAATGGACTAATTTTGTCAACATGTTGATGACAACCCAAATCGCGTCATGTCTTTGCTCCGTCCTTAGCAATCTGGTGAGAAAATCCATCATGACGTGCTCCCATTTCCACCCTAGGATAGGAAGCAACTAAAGCTGACTAGTGGAATTTTGATGCTCAGCTTTCACTTGGAGACAAGTTATGCACTTGGCCACGTAATCCTAGACATCCCTTTTCATGCCTCTCTACTAATATTGCCTCTTCAAGTCATGGTACATCCTTGTGCTCTCCAGATAAATGGCGAACTGAGACCTATGAGCTTCTTCTATCATAGCTTTCGTTACGTCATCAATCGTAGGTACTACCAGACGCTCCTTGAAGTATAGTGACCCATCTGCATAAATCTTCTACTCTTCAAATGACTCCCCATTTTGGAATCATGTCCACATCCCCTGAAGGTGTTGGCCTTGCTATTGGTTTTGCTTTATCATATGAACGAGCACTGGAGTCGATTCCATGTGATACATCAAAACCTGATCACCACCATCGTAGTACTGCAACCCATACTCACTCACCATAGCATCTCTCTTTCAATCCTCGAGTGCTAAGCATACAAGAAATCCTAAAGACTTCTTGTTGAGTGCATCTACGACTATGTTGGCCTTGCTCGGATGATACTACAACATGAAGTCATAGTCTTCCATATACTCCATCCATCACTACTGTCTCATATTCAAATCCCTTTACATGAACAATTACCTCAAGCTCTTATGGTCCGAGAAAGCCTGGAAGGTCACCCTATACAAGTAACATCTCCAAATCTTCAGAGCATGAAGCATTGCTGCAAGCTCTAAGTCGTGAGTGGGATAGTTCTACTTGTGAGGCCTTAGCTGTTGTGACCTATATGCTACAACTCGCCCATGCTGCATCAACACGCATCCGAGTCCTCATCCCGATGCATCGGTTTAGACCCAATAAGGTTCACCACTGCTTGGAATAATCAACACAGGAGTAGTATTCAACTGGTTCTTCACCTCTTGGAAAGCATATTCATAGTTCTCATCCCAATTGAGCCTGACATTTTTCCTAATCAGCCGCGTCAATGAAGCCACTATCTTAGAAAAATCCTTCACGAACTTCTTGTAATACTCGACAAGTCCTAAGAAGCTACGGATTTTGGTCACATTCCTTGGTCATTCCCACTATACTATAGCCTTGATCTTGGACGGGTCTATTGAGATACCCTGCTCGGAGATGATATGTCCCAAAAACTTAACTTTGGATAACCAGAACTCACACTTTTCTTTCTTAGCTTACAGCTGGTGCTCTAGTAGGGTCTGAAACATGATCCTATGATGGTGCTTATGCTCCTCCTAGGTCTTAGAATAGATCAGTATGTCATCAATAAACACGATCATAAACTGATCTAAATAAGGCTTGAAAATCCAGTTCATTAAATCCATGAAAGCTGTAGGAGCATTTTTCAACCCAAACGACATCACCAAAAACTCAAAGTGTCTATATCGAGTCCTGAAAGAAGTCTTGGGAATATCCACTTCCCTGATTCTGAGCTCGTAGTATCTGGATTACGAATCTATTTTTGAGAAGTATTGGGAACCTCCTAACTAGTCAAACAACTCATTGATCATAGGCAGTGGATAATTATTCTTCACGGTGACTTAATTCAGCTATCGATAATCAATACATAACCAGAGGGTACCATTATGCTTCTTGGCGAACAAAACTGGCGTGCCCCACAGTGATGTACTATTTTGAATATACCCTTTATCTGTTAATTCTTGAAGCTATTTTTTGCATTCTTTCATTTTTGTCGGTGCCATATGATATGGTCCTATGGAAATCAGAGCGATCTTGGGAAATAACTCAATGTTGAACTTAATCTCTTGGTGTGGCGGTAATCCTAGTAGCTCATCGAGGAAGGCATCATCAAACTCATCAACCACTGGTATCACTATACTCCTCCCTATTGCACTAGACTCTTCTTATAGACCTAGGAAAAGCACATAACAAGCCAAATTCATTTGTCCTCTAAGACACAGTTTCATGAGTCGCTCACTCATTACCTGATCATTACCACCTTAGTAAGTGATCGTTGTCCCCTTATCTGATACTAGGATTACCTTCCTAAGTTGACAGTCAACTAGGGCATTGTATCTAGACAACCAGTCCATTTCTAAGATTACATCATATGATCTTATGGAGATTACAATCAAATCACTTTTTAAAGTCTCACCCCTAATCATTATTTTATAGGATTTACATATACAATTTTCATATGCCTGCCCCAAATGTGAGGAAATCATCAAGGGCTCATTAAATTTCTCTACTTCTAAACCCAAGGCATGTACAAAAGAACTCAAAATGAGAGAATAAGTGGCACCAGTATCAAATAGAACATGAGCTAAAGACTAAGAAACTAAAATCGTAACATCAACTAAGTGTTGCTGGTTTAAGAGTCCAAGCTCCCTGATGTCATTGCGTGGACCTAGGCTGGAGACTTTCCTTTCCTTTGTTGATGTTTTTGGGTCTCGGATTAGTTAGCTGATATTACTACGATGGAGGCGGCTCCACACTAGCTGTACTTGGTACTCAGTATTAAGGAGTGTTCAGCTGAAAACCTTGTTGTTTATATCCCTGCATCGAGTACTGCATCTATTATAGGGTGGACTGATGAAACGGCAGTTGAGGAAGTTGATGAGATAGAGCTAAAGGCTAACCTTGGAACTGACGGCTTGCACCCTCTCTGGCTTGGAATCCCTGTCGAGCATTCTTGATTAGGCAATTCCTCTTGTTGTATCCCAATTGTTAGCAATAATAATAGTGAAAACTATAGAGGTTGTTGCGCCTGTTGCCTGACGAACTACGGCTCCTACTATTAGCATTTCCCTACTAGTTCTTCACCTGGGCTTGGTGGCTATCGCTACTTCTCCTATTTCTCCTTTGGGCTCCTCCCGATGTCCTTGCCTGATTCTCGCTATCAAGAGTATGTTCACTTTCCACAAAGATTGTTGAAGATACCAACTCACCAAAATTCTAGAGTTGCAAGGCCACTACTTGCCGTTGAATAGATGCCTTGAGCCCATCCTGGAACTTAATGCATTTCTCCCACTTAGAAGCCATAACGGATGGAGCAAACTTGGCCAACTCATTGAATTTAGCTTCATATTCATGAACTGTTATATCACCCTACTCCAATCGATAAAACTCGGTAACCTTCTAATCCCTATATCCCAACGGAAAGTAGCACTCATAAAAACAGCTCCTTAAATCTATCCCAACTTATGTTTCTAGCGTTTTCCAAACACTTTGCTTATTTCCACTATGTATTAACACTACCTTCCAACTTGTAAGCTGCAAAATCGACGCTATACTCCATCGATACTCTAACATTGTCCAAGTGCTTCACTACTGAATCTAACCAGTATTCAGCAATCTACGGGTCCTCGTTCCCATGGAAAGTTGGAATAGATACACCATGAAACTCTTTAAAATACGCATGTCGATGACACGCCTTAGAACCCGCGGGCCTAGCCCTCGCTGCCATCTACTAGAAGGTGATGAACATGGTCCCCATCAGGCCTTCGTCATCTGTAGGATTCGTATCTGCAATAGTTGGATGACGTCTTGGTGTCATTCTCACAATTTTGAAAACAAATTTGGATTATCAGTGGTTTTTCATTATCGTACCCATGTATGCACAATTCCCAAGGTTCATAAACCTAGGGTTCTGATACCAATTTGTCACACCTCAAAATCTAGAAGGTAAAGTGGTAGATTAATTAGGTTAAATAAATTAAATTTTTAATAAAAACTGCAATTTTTGAAGGTATTAAGTTGATTATAAAAGTGCAGGATAATTAAAACTTCTTAAAATATTTGTTAAAATATGAAAGCAGGTAAGCAAAATAAAATATTAAATAAGCAAACACCATTGGGCCCCATCGGACCCACATTAGTATGCATATACGGCATCAACAATATTAAATACATAGCCACAGTCCAAATAAAAGGAAAAATAAGTTAAAATATTACATTCCTTGTTTATGAATAATTACCCTAGATGGTGATGTCCTAATCCTATAGTTTCTTCTCAGTTCTTCGGTCTTCCCTAAGCTGGATTCCACTTAGAGGGGGGAAAGGTTTTAAAACAAGAAACATATGAGCAAAAGGCTCAATAGGACTAAGCTTTTAAAAGCATTTGATTTAAACATATAATTCATTTTTTAAACAAAAGCTATAAAGAAAGGTAAATAAATAAACAGATAACTAATTGAAACTCATTAAATTTATTCATCCATAGATAGTCTCATTATTATATTATCGGCAAAGCTATATGAATCACTACCAAAGTGGTCCAGCTGGGTTTTGGGACCTGCCCCCAAGGTTACGCTCCCCATGACCCGATCTCTATACATGGCATAATGCTCTACCTAATCAATCCAAATGGTACTGACCGACACGTCTGTTGTTAATCATTATCTCATTATCATGTCTCGTTTACCGGATATTCTCATTACATTCATTATGATCAAATGGAAATGCTTTGTGGCCAAAACCCTTTAATAAAAACATGGCTACCAAGGAGAAGGGATAGAAGTCCTACCTCAATATCCCATACAAATGTTCAACACCGTAGTCCCGATTTGCTATACATTAGCTCCACGGAACCATGAACAATCTTAAATAGAGACTAATTTTATAAATATCTAGCTTAAGGTATTCTACATCCCTAAGCTATCTCATGGTGTCTTAGTATGCCTTTAGAGTTCACAAAATCGTTTTATGAGGTTAAAATCTTGAAATGGGTTTTAAATGATGAAAAAAGGGTGAAAAAAGTCATTTTTGATGAGGTCTGATCCGTTTGCCGGAACCCCTAGTCCAGCCTGCCAGCCTACCAAACTGGCCCAGGTTTGGCTTGCCTACCAAATGAATCTGGCCTGTCGAATCTATGAATCCGGCTTGCCACCAAACTAGAAAAATGTGGGAGGTTCAAGACTTTGATTCTCGTCCTATCCAAGTCCAAAATCAATTCTAAACCTGTTTTTTTTTTTTTTAAGTCCTAGAGCATATATAATGATCATAGATGATAAATAAACATAATAGAACACATTTAAACACATTTAAGCAAGATTTACATAGGAATTTTCAAGGGAATCCGAACATGGAGAAAAAGGAAAAACTTAATTTAATCCAAATTTTGTGAAATCAAGCCTAGATTCTAGATGATTTGAGTCCTACCAACTTAGATTAAGAGCTTCCTAAGCTCACGAAACTCGGATTACAATGTTTCAAAGAAATTGTAAAATTTAGAACAAAAGTTTGAAAGTTGAAAAATAAAGAAATTAACTAAAAATTGAAGCTTTAAAAAGGTTTTGTGGAAGTCCAATCACGCTTCTAAGCTCCCAATCTAGCCAAGATTCGAAGCTTGAACTCAAAATTTTGAAATCAAAGAGAGAGGGAGATAGAGCAGCGTGAGAGAAAGAGGGAAGAGAGAGAGAGAGTGTCTAAGAGAGAGTAAGGGAAAGAGAGTGAGAGGGAGAGATAAATAGAGGGGTAAGGGGTGGTTTACAGAGCAAAACCGTGTCCTCAGCACACGTTTTTGTAATTAGGACGTATCGGATATTTGGTAAATTATTTTGTTTCAAAATTCAAAATAACATACAGAAATAATTAAAAATGGGATAAATTTAAATTACCATAAAATACTTAGATTAAGTTCAAATTTACATCAAGGCATACTAATATGCCATTTAAACACTAATTATGCTTAATTAAATCTCTGGGTCATATATAAGTATGTAATGAAATTATATGCACAAAATAGATAATAGGAATAACCATTATCACAAATTGTATATTTTAAAATTTTAGATATTTTTGTGACATTGTTTTCGTAGACATTTTTAGACATGAAGCTATTAAAATGAACAATATGTATAATTATTTTACGGAAAAGTCACGGTAGAGAATGCATTTATTTTCCATTAGTGGAGAATGGAACAGATGTCCAGATCTATCTCTCTCTCCCCCTTTTCTCATGTTTCTTCGTCTACCTTCTACCATGGGTCTCCTCCGAGTATGGCGACATATGGTTTCTCCTCCTTTGCCCTTACCACCCACGACGTCCCACCCTCGCCTCGGCAATCTTGCCTCCTCTGACAGCAGTCCTTTCCTGTCAATGGTGTGATCCCAAAGATTTCCTTGTCTCCAAGTCATTGTCATCCAAGAGATCTCCGTGTTCGACCATTTTCTTAAAAGCAAGCAACGTTGGTTAGCAAATATTAAGTTAAATTAGAAGACAAGAATATGACAACTAGTACATTTTTTGGCCTATAAGATGCCACAAAAATTCAGCCCCTAAAATAGAAGACGTATGAAGTAATTTAGTCTTAATATATTTGAAAAGGTTTTCTGCAATTTAGATTCTAATCTTCCTTTTTAAAAAAAAATAATAATTCCTTAAGGAAGAAACTTCTATTGGACATGGATTGAATCTCTAATAGGAAACTTGAGATAAATTAAAAACCTTTATGGAAAATTACATGAAGCTCGAAATGGTCGAGAATATGCAATTTTAAGGCATACAACTAAAAACTCAGATGAGAAAAGATGAGAAACTAAAATCATCGGAATTGGAAATTGGCAACGGTGGAGACATAAACGACGGGCTTGGGCTCACCTAAGACGGCGTGACAGGGGCAGGCTTCTTGGGGTAGTGAGGGAGAAAATGGGAAAAATGGTTATTTTTTATTGTTCTTGAAATTTTTTTAAATGTTTATTTTTTTTATGATGTGCAGAGCTAGAATTGGGTGTGTGAGAGTTCATGTAAATCCTCACCAAGATTTTATTTTGACCCTCGGATCATTCTCCACTAGTGGAGGATAAAAAGGTTCTGCCCCATAGACTTTTCCTTACTTCTTATATATAATTTTGAGACCACAGGTCCAATTCGACAACGTAACTGTTTTTTGGTAATTGAAGACCAGACTGAATCTATAGAAAATGGTTCGATTCAATTATTGAAATTTAAGAAATAGTCTCCAGACAGGACTATCTGGATTTATACATAGTTTTATTGTTATAATATATGTATATGCGTGTGTATATATATCCAAATTTTCATATGGGATTTTTTCACCAAAGTACCTAAACTTTGTAACCTTTAATACTTAGATTCTTATTTTGAGAATTTGAATACTCAAGTCCTTAAATTCTTAATCTGTTGGCACATTTGACTTAAAAGACTAAAAAATAAGAGTAAAAAAGAAAAGTCACCAAATTAAAAAAAATGAAAAATTCAACTAAAAGTTCAAACCGCAATACTAATCAGTTGTAACCCAAATTTTTGGTTGCTACACGAGTATAAAGCTCTCCGATACTACAATAATCAGAAAAAACAAAATACAATGTAAAACTCTAATAGGTTACAATTTTTAATTTCAAAGCTTTAGTTGTAATCATACTTTCCAAACACCATATAACTGGGAGTCACCAAACAAAGTTTATTAAGGGAAAAAAACAAAGGATATATTATATCCAAATACTTTGGCAAAACTCAGTTACAATTTAAACAGTATAAAATTCTCACATGCTATAATATAAAATAAAAATATATGATACAGTGTAAAACTCTCACATGTTACTCTCAATTTTAACTCTCAATTCTAACTCACGTCCCAAAAACCCTTTTAAGGTAGAAAATAGCCTTTTTAACTTTTGCTCCTCCTTTTCTATAGTCGTCCTTGATCTTCCGCACATTAATTAGTAATAATAATAATAAAGCGTTTGGAATTAAGTTAGATAGTTTTGAAATATTTCACGTTTTCAACGAGAGTTAGCAGAAAAGAGAAAATGATCATTCAATCTCCATTTCACACACGTACCAAAAAGTTAAAGACGAAGACACACAATTATCATTCAAAGTAAAAAAAAAAAAAAGAAGACCCTTACACGCAAAATTTTCATTTAAAAAAAAAAAAAGAAAAAGAACCTGACGCAAAAATTCAAGTCAACTTTTGCTGCCACGAGGATAACGTTGAGCACCGGCCATCATATAGGTGTATATACGTATGTATGTGTGTGTGTGTGTGTGTGTATATATGGGAAAAAAATAGAGAGAGAGAGAGAGAGAAGGAAAAACTTTCGAGGACACGGAAAAGGCACGTAATTAACATATAATCTTACATCTCTTGCATGATTTTTAGGGTACAAAAATTTATCTTATAGAACATAGTGAATGTCTATCCCCAAATTATATTCCAGACACTTTGGAAGCATCAGATTTTTAAATTTTTATGAATCTGAGAGATCATTCTGGCGAATAAAATATGTTCCTAAGAAAAACTACATAATAATGGCAAAGGTCACCGGGGCTGTCTCGATAGCAAATACACAGCAATACAAGGGGAACCATTCCATACTTTAGAGTGCAGCCTAAGTATCTCTCTAGCCTTGTCCTTCAAATGCATAGCGCAATCTGCTTGCATTACCATGCAAACCTTCGTCACTGCTCCCACTGCCAGCATCTCCAAAAGAACTTCATTTTTTGCCGAGAATTTCGCTATCAGAGACAGCACGTGAATCGCCCTGTCGTCGGTCGCAGCAGAAACCCTAAGAATCCTCTTCGACACCATGGCTATGCTGCCGGCGTGTTGGAGGAGCTGCGCCCTCCCGTCGGCGCACGAACATAGATGAGCCAAAAGGATGAAGATCATCTCTGTGGTGTGAGTATCGGGTTTTGATGTTAGCTCGAGCTCGATGAGCTCGAAAACAGCCCCTGATTCAATGATCTTCATCCGGTTTCTTCCCCATGGGCACGCTTCAATTAGAACCTGCAGAGCAGATCTAATGGATTGTTGTGAAAGTGACGCTCGCTCTCTTAACACATTCGTTATGTTCATGAACAATTCGAGCCTTAACCGTTCCAATCGACTCGAATTCGATGCTTCAATCACTAGTTTTAGTACTTTCATCGCTTCCGATTTTGCATCGACGTGCTTGTCCGTCTTCCGAAACCCTAAAATCCACGCCAAGGATGCAAAAAAGTCGTTGTTTTCGCTTACAAGATTCTTAACTTCTTCACTATTAGAAATCCATACAAGATGAAGAATTCTCAGAGCTTCTTGAATGCCGATTATCGTTCCTTGCTTGAAACATCTTACGATGTACAAAATCATAGCTTGGAACACTCCTCCTTCAGCCATGCACCTTCTGTTCCTCTCACTCTCCGTGGCGAGAGCCTCGATTTTCTTCAACGTTATGATCTGCTGCAGATTATGATCAATATTATTGTGGCAGTTGTCTGACACCCTAAGGTCCTTCACGAGCTTCAAAACTTTTCTCTTGTCGAGAGGCGGCTTTGGGGTTGGAATTCGATCGATTCCTTTTGCGATGCACCACGCCTGAATCAGCCGCCGGAGGGTGTGGTTCGGCGTCAAGTCGGAGTTAGTCGGCAAGGGCTGCTTCGTCACCGGGCACGTGATCATCGTCGTGTCTTTCACCGCTGTTGAAACCCACTTCTCTATGCTTTCCCTGTCGTAGGTAATGCCAGTCACGGCGGTGACTGGGTCTCCCATGATCTGAAGCGATATAGGACACATGAAATACTTGGGCACTTCATCAATTTCTTCCATTTTACAATAATAAAAAGAAAAAAACTCTAAAATGTATTGTTTGATGGGATTTTAATTAATATAGAGAAGGTGTTCTAAAGATGAAGAAAATTGGGAGGATAATGAAGATATTGATCAAGTGATCAAGGAGAGTTTCTCATTTTCTTTTGTGGGAGAAAGCGGTCTTATATATGATGGACAAAGGTGAGAGAAGGAAAGAGTTTCTAGATAAATAAATTATTCATACAAAAAAAAAAAAGATTATATCGTTCCAATGGCGGTTTTACTTTTTTTGTTTTTCCATGTAATACCAGTCCAAGTTTTATTCTCCAGCCTGCGGATTGGTTGGTGTCAGCCCAGGTTAGTTTGCAAAATCAGAACGTTTGAATTACTCTTTTGATTGTCAATGGAGGCCACGTGGCACACATTCATTGTCCAAAAAGTGGCGGCCTTGAACAGCTAAAGAGCAAGAAAAAGGGTAGAGAGAGGGGAACCCACTATTATTATCACGTGTTTGGAATGCGTCTAGAGTTTCAAAAGAGAGAGAAGTGACTGATTATGGCAAATTTGTGTGGGCTGGACTTTTTTTGTTTTGTGTCATTGCAATTTTGAATTTTGTAAAGAAATTAGAGAGAAAACAAGTAAAAAAAAAATTTGTTCATAATGAAAATGAAAACGAAATAAAAACCAAACGGATTATCTCTTGGACCTGTGTATTTAAATATTTTTGTACAATTTATAATATAATAATGTTCAAACTTGTTTGTGCATAGTATTGACCGATTTACTTAGAAGATTGTATTAGAAGCAAATGGCCGCCTTGATCTCATTAATTACGTGTTCCCCAGATGAATTTTGGTCAAAGTTTCAAACTTTGTAATAAAAAAAGTCATCAGATGGGTTTGTGATAACATAGTAGTTAAAGTATTTGCCTACCTATATATCTTGTCGTTTCCCAACAGATAAGCATCATAAATTTAAGGGTAAATTCCACGAATTGCTCTCCAACTACATCACTTCTCTCAATATGTCCTTAAACTATAATATTTTTCAAGATTATCCTCTGAACTTTAAAACATATAAGTTTTTAGATGAAATTACTAAATTTTGAATAATTTAAGATTATATATGATATTTAAAAGCTAATATAAATGTCATTTCCACTTTAAATGAACTAGTTAGATATAAAACTCTCGTATATTCTATTTTAAGATACCTACTCAAAAGCAAGAAAAGATGGAGAAAAAGTAGAGCGTACCGTAATTTAAATTAGTTTTTTAAAAATTTTGAGTAAAATGATGAATTTATCCATCTAATGAACACATCAAGTATTATTTTATCGAAAAAATAACACGTTTTAAAGTTCAGAGAGTAAATATATAGCAAAATTATAGTTCATGGGTACACCAAGTACAATTTTAAAGTTTATGAGGTATTTTAACATAAGTGACATAGTTCAGAGGAATTCGTAAATTTATCGTAAATTTATACTTTACGAAGAAGTTACAAAGTCAATTTGATTTATCAATAACATGTACAATTAAAAGTATAAATATGTACATAAACATGAACTTGTATTATAAGTTTTTTTTCCCCTTTTTGGAGTATGTACATATACTATACTAATTTATGTGTCCAATAAGAATGGTCATTTTAATTACAAGTAACTTGTCATAACTTTGCTGTACAAAAGCTGATAGAGGGGAGAGGGAAAGCCAAGAATTGTCACGTCCTGGAGTATGGGAGGTGACGTAGTAGATTAATTAAGTTAATTAAATAAAGATTTAGTTAAAAACTAGGTTTTAGAATTAAATTTATAAATAAAAATGTGATAATTTTAAAATCGTTTATTTAAAGCAACCAGTTATAATATTTGAACAAATAAAATAATAAAATAAAACAAGCGATAAGAGGATAACAAAATAATAAAATAAAGGTGAGGCGAGAATGGGTCCCATTGACTCACATCTTATACACACACAGTACTGACAATAGTATAATATAACCACAGTCCAAAATAAAAGAGAGTTAAGATTTTACATGCCTCGAATTGTTGTACTACAACCTACCTAAATCTTCTACTGGTTGCAAGTCCGGTCAGCGGATTCTTCTCTAATCCTAAGCTGATATCCACCTAGGGGTAAGATTTTAAAAATACATAAAACGTGAGCGAAAGGCTCAGTAGGACTATATTTTGAAAATATTTAATTTTAAAAGAAATTTCATTAATCAAATAAATACATAGAAAACAAACTAGAGCAAATAAATAAATAGATGAAAATTTAATAAAAGCTTTATCTTATCAAAACAGTTTGATTGGTCAATTAGAAAGAATACCATTTTCTTTTTTCTGGGCAAACTATATGTAAATCACCACCGTAGTGGCCTAGCTGGGTTTCAAGACCTGCCCCCAAAGTCGCGCACTACACGAACCGATCTCTAATATGGCATCATGCTCTTAAACATAATTATATATATATTTCTATGATTATTAAAATCTCTTTTTACCAAATATAATCATTTACATTTATTATGAGGTTTATTATGAAAAATCACCTCAATTCTGCCATTTATGAAATCAGTCAATAAAAATATATTTTCAACCAATCATTTGAAAATTTTTTGTTAAAAATTCCTTTGAGGTCAAAACATTTAAAACTGGCTACCAAGGAAGGGGTAGAAGTCCTACCTCAATACTCGTGTCGGTGTCCCTCACCAAAATCCAAGTCCGCTATACGTTAGCTCTGCGGATCCACGTACAACCTTAAATGTATAACAACTTAGCTTATCAGTACCTAACTTGAGATTCCTATGTTACTAAACTATCTCATAGTGTCCTAGTGTGCCATTTAAGTTTATAAAATTATTTTACAAAGTTGGAGTTTCAATCGGGGTTTAAAATGATGAAAACGGGTGGAAATTTATTTCATCATACCCGGTCGGCTTGCCGGTCCCCCTGGTTCGGCCAGCCGAACTGCACCGTTTGGCCTGTCAAAAAACCAAGTCCGATCGGCCAAACTTTTCTAGGTTCGGCCTGCCAATCGGATGAATCTGGCTTGCCGAACATGAAGTTCGGCCTGCCGATCTAGAAAAATTCTAGATTTTCCAAGCACTAGTCTTGGCCTCCCAAGCCCAAATCTTCAATCCTAACCTGTTTTCTCAGTTCTCAAGCATGGGTAATGATCAAAATTGATATAAAAACATAGTAGATTACTTTTTAATGCTTTAAAACAAGTTTTAAACAAAATTTTTAGAAAAATCTAAAAATAGAGAAAAATGGAGAAAAATGAAAAATCTTAATTTAAATCTGTTTTTGATGAAACGAAGCTTGTATTCTAGTTATTCTAAGTTCATCTAACCTATATTGAAGGTTTTCTAAGCTTAGAAAAGCTTAGATTTCAAAATGCAAGAAAATTTGAAAAATTAAAAAAAGTTTTGAAAATTTAGAAACTAACCTTAGATTAAGCTTTGAATCGAGTTTGTGGTTGCTCAATCGTGTTTCCGAGCCTTCAATCCACTAACCCAAAGCTTGAAATTGAATTTTGTTTCAAAATTTTTGAGAGAGAATGAGAGAGAGAGTGAGACCATGAGAGAGAGGAAGAGAGAACAAGAGAGAAAGAGAGATGGGCGAGAATAAGGGAAAGAGAGAGGGAGAGTGAGGTTTTTATAAAGAGAAGGGAAGCAGTTTTCAATACCACGTCCCGCACGTGGTTTTCCAAAGTGGGACGTGTTGGTCATTTGACAAATTGTTTTGTTTTCAGTATTTAAAATAACAATTAAAAATAATTAAGAGTAATTAAAAATATTAAAATATTAAAAAATATTAAAAACTTAGAAATTTCACATAATGATCAAATTAAGTTTAAAATATTCATTATGACATACTAATCCACTATTTTACACATTAATGATATTTAATTAATTTCGGGGTGTTACAAGAATATTATGAACCGGGAAAAATTATGGCATATATAGTTATGATGAATATATATACACAATACAAAAAATAATAATAAATATTTGAGTAAATTTTCTAATCTCTTGATGTTAAGAAATAAATTAAAGTACGAACTTTACAAAAATCTACAACAAAATTATAACTTTTCTTAATATGGATCCGCAAGATGGACATCGGATCGGAGATTCTAATTTTGATTTTTGGGGGAAAAAACGTGTGTGCACAAGAGCATTCGCTAGTTGATCCTAAAAACACATGAGCAACACTTGAGACACCAGTCTGAACCTAATCCATAATTAAATGAAAATCAAATTTCATACGAGGGTGGATTGTTGTGGAAGCCCGAACAAAAAATTTGGTCAGTAGTTAAAGAACCGTATGAATATTCACATCTATTTCTTAAATGATTTATAATTCACATGTAATTTATATGACTCATCAGCCAAAAAAATCCCGAATTAGCACCAGTAATAACAGCTCAACATTTCCTTGTTTCTTACTTTTAAAAGATAATAAAGGATCAAAGTATTCAAAAAAGGAAATGTAAAACCACAAAAGATTACATATAAGAATCAAAAGTTTCGGCGTTGTATAGCATGCAACATCAATTTTTTGAACAATGTCAAGGATATTAGTGGAATCCAACACCAGCACCCGCTCAACAAATTCTTACAGCCGTTCAGTACGTAGGTTCAAAAAGTGTAGAGGTAGTTTTAAATTAGTCAAAACATCTAAAATTTAAACTTTATCTATTTTCAAGTTCACATTGTTTGAATTATTTTCTACAATAAAAACCATTCTTATCCTTGTTTTCTTTTTATAAACTATCATTTTGCGAACACCAATTCTCGTTTTAAACTTAATGCGATGTTTTACTCTTAATTTAAACTTTTACATTTTAAACATCAGTTTAAAACCACCATTTAGATTATATAATTTAGAACCCACAGTTTATACTATAAAGTTGTAAGTCATACCATTCTGAAACCATGCACTAAACAAATCCTAAGGCCTTAAGCAAAAGTTTTAAAAGAGGCCTCTTCAAATGAAATTCTTTTTATGGAATATTCTACTTCGAAAATTGAAATGAAGAAAAGAAGAGGAAAATCTCTTTATCATTCAACATAGCAAAACAATTCATTGTATAAGGAGAAAGTAATAATCAAAATTGGATCAAATGTCAAAAGTGATGATATTATTAAAACTCATTAAAACCTAATTTATTTTCTTTTTCTTCAATTAGTTTTCTACTTGATGTCATGTCATCTCTCTTATAAGAAATTATTCAATAGATCGACGTATTATGTTATTTTACTTATGTGGTACACTTGACCGATAAAAATTGATATTTTGATGATTTGTTCTTTACTTTAAGTAGCTATGTTTCTCTCTCCTATTGCATCTTGCATTAATTATAATTAGTAACAATAATCATAAATGCTCCACCTAATTAATAGTTATATAAAACATTTTTAATTTTTAAATAAAAATTAAAAGGAGTGCATTACTGCCACATTTATGGTGCTTTGCACTTAACGGAGTAAACTGAATTTCTTAATAAATTTTTTACACATTTCCTGCAGCTAAAAATTGATATGGTGAGGAAGTAAATAAATATAGCTGTACTTTCTAAGCAGAGAGAGAAGCCATAACAGTAGCGGCTTAGTGTATAAATTGAAAAATAATTGTGTTGTCACAGTACTCTTTCATGCATTTACATATTATTAATCGTTTAGTCACAAGTCTATATTAATTCGTAATATTATATATATATATATATATATACACATTTATATATATGATTTCAACTTTTGACGATGCAATGAGATTTACCATGGAAAAAAAAAAGAAAAAATATAAAAAATATAAAAATTATGAGATGAAAGCAGTTTACCAAGAGTATTAATAACAATTATGACCATATAATTGATACAAAGCACAATAGGAAAAAGAAATATAATTACTTAAAATTAACATGAATGCTTCATGACATCAACATTTTATTAGTTAGGAGTATCACATAAGCAAAATGACGTGATACACCCGGCTTTTGAATAATTCCTCTTCCCTTGTTACTTACAAGAAGTTTTTTAAGCGGTCTTTTTTGGGATTGAATCAAACTTTTTATTCTTCTCTTTTTTTTTTTTTTTTGAGTTTATAATACCCCAAATAGACATATTTATTCTTAATTTAAGTATGCATAAAACCAAATCAACACAATACAACAAAAACAGAAAATAAAATAGCTAATTTTAAAATGCGTTAATTAGCAAGTGGACAAGAAATGAGTGGAGATTTTATTGAGAGAGTAGTAGTTGTAGCCTTGTCTTCGCGAGAAAAGGTTTTTGGTTTGAGAAATTAAAGTGATATTACATGAAGAAATTGAAAATATAAAAGACGCACAACTTTTTGAATAAAGAGAGAGATATTAGACTTGAAAGAAATGACAAATCACCTTTCATTTTATTTTTTTAACAGATGTTTGTTTCAATTTTTTATTTTTACATCGTTTAATATTTTTAGAAAACAAATGTTATGACTAGGGGTGAACAGCGGGCGGTTTGACGGTTTTTTGGTGGATGAGGTGCGGTTTTTTAGGATGACGGGTTGGCGATTAATCAACCCACAAACCGCCCACCATATGGCGGGTGGTTTCGGTTTGGTTTTGGGTGGTTGCAGGTGGGTGCGGGCGGGTTGAGGCGGTTTAAACCTATGCTATTGCCTAATGTAATTTTTTGGACCTTTTTTTTTTTAAGTGAAGAAAATTTGTAGAAAATATAAGATGATAATACATAAAGCATTCTCAACAACAAGCAAGTTTGATGTCTAAAGACAGTGACCATATTTAAAAGTATAAATTAAGAAACATAATCATTCACTGCAACAAGAAACGTCAACTACAGATAAAGTGATAAACAAAGTCAAGAGTCCATAAAAATTAAAGCCTATCCACTAGGTTCGAAAATAACAGAATGCTATAAATGAAATGATGAACAAAGTCAAGTGTTCTTTTTCTTTTCAAGGCCTTTCTCTACTAACTTACTTGATTTGAATTTTAATCACTTCACAAAATAATAAATAAGTAGATAGGTTTAAGTTTTTTTTTTTTT
>CAMOHE010025035.1:0-28442 GCA_946598075.1 Artocarpus hirsutus
CACCATTTTTAATTTATGGTATGGAGCTCATGATCACTATTGATCTGGGTTTCTTTTACTGACTGATATCACATAGGAATTTCCACATAATCTTAGTAAGTTGGAAATTCCACTTGTGCCAAATAACATCATCTTTTTGGCTCATGTAGAAAATTAATAAATCATGAATTCTTGTTTTAGCACATTAAATAATTATTTTTAATTATTTTAATGTACTATCATAACATTACATTATTACATGTTTCATAAATAAAGCACATAATTTTGTGCATTCACAACATTAATTATTTCTAAGGTCTTACGGCTATTAAGACCTTTAAATTTACGTGTTAATAAATGCTAAACTTGTACTTTCTTAAGTACTTAGCTAAATCATGAGGGGAAAACCCTCAATTAATCATAGTTATTAACGTTTGAATTTTTCGGGTCATTACATGTATCCAAATAGTTATGCGCTCTAGTTTTTCAATTATAGGATAATGTATACAAGAGGATATCAACAACTCCTAAAGAGGAGCTATGGATTCTGTATCTATGAATAAAAAGTCTACGCTATCTAGAGTCATGTCTCTAACATACCGGCATGCATACCATCATAAAATATGGATGTCACCTTTTGGTACATCAAAAGACAAAAGTCAAACTAACGGGCCTACTATTCATTTCTGGATTAAGATACAATACATATGATTGTCTAAAATGAATTGATTTACCGAGACAAAATTATTAATCCAAATTAATTATACTTTATGTCTCGATCCAATGCATCACGTCACCTATGACAATGCACCAATATTTCTATTCGCGGAGTCCACCTCCGATGGCCAAGACAAACCATCTCCCGTTAAAGATATAGACAACATAATAATCTTTGCATGAATAAAGTGCCCAACTTTATTCCCTCAATTGTGGATCTTATGATTTAAACCGTTACCTTTAGAATAATGTCTTTCACATAATTTGTCCATTATATGCTTGGTTCTAAAGGTTTAAACCAACAGCCTCAGACTTTTGTTTACGTATCATACATTCAACAAATATGATGTAAAGAGGACAACAATTTAGTATACAAATAATAAATAAACTCTTTATTAATAAAAATGTCACAAAAAACATATTACATTTTTACTCCTTAGGGCATACATGTCTAACAATAAACTAGAAATGGCGTCCCAGAATCTGGTGGGAGTTTCAACCCGAAGTGGTGATGTTCGCTGTTGGGTGAAACTTTGGAGAGCAGGTGTGCCAAACAAAATAAAGATTTATAAGCTTTCATGAAGCTATCCCGACTAGACAAGGTTTATCTAAGAAGGGTGTGATTTAACATTTTGGGATGTCTGTTGTGTGGAAGGCGAGAGGATGTGCATCATGCGATATGGGCATGTGACTACGTACAAGAGGTATGGTCTAATTCGTCCATTTGTCCATTGTTAAAGAATTTCAAGTCGGAGTCTTTTGCTGCTTAGTGCTCATATATTGGTCGGGAGGGGAGTAGCAATGATATTGCAATCTTTAGTATGTTGGCTTGGTGTGTTTGACTAACCTGTTTGACATTAGTTGGTTTTAACTAATTTTTCAGTTAATAACTGTGTAAAGCTCTCACATGCTACAATAAAAGCAAAAAAATGGCTATAATGTAAAGCTCTTACATGCTACAATGTTTACAGTTCTAACTAATAATTCTAACCATTATGTCAAACACCTAATAATCATAATAGATTGGTTTTTCAGGGGAAGGGTAGAGAGCCTACAGATATCATTGAGCAATGTGGCAGATTATTGGGTGATTTTATAAGGCTAATGGTATTGATCAGTGCATTAGTAGGGAAAGAAGGAATCATGCTAGATTGTGGACGGCACCATCTGATGGGTGTGTTAAAATTAACATTGATGCCTCTATTGTCAACCGTTTAGGTTTTATTGGGGTGGGTGTTGTGATTAGAGATTGTTTTGGGATGGTTTGTTGTGCACTTTCTAAGAGAATTTATGGGCATAGCCACGAGGGTGGGAGTTCGTTTCGCTTTATTCAGAGAATGGCTTTGATGTTTGGAGTGTTAAGACTGATGCAGTTAATGTGTATGGTGTTGTTAGGTTGCCGAGGTGCCACGCTTTTGAAGCAAATGTTACTGGGGACGTTCGAGGTGCTATCTCTCAAGCTAGTAGTGGCAATATTAGCCGTGTCTCCCGAGATAGAAATGACGTAGCCCACTTATTAGCTAAGTATGCAATTTCTGTTTCTATTTTTTCGTCTTGGATAGATATTATTCCTAGTTTTATTAGTCAAGCTGTAAGGAAAGATATTTCCCATTTGGACTAAAATTTCCCAATTCACTTCCAAAAAAATATATATGTAAGGTAAGCATAAAATTTTATATATATTTTTAAGTCCAATTCCTCATTGTCTTCCTTTATGTATATATATTTGTATGCAAATATGCAAAGTGTTTATTGTGTGTTTATGCAACTGAGCTTTGCAATTACTGTTTAGTGAAATATATATATCAACTTCTTTCTTTTTTTTTTTTATGTTGAGGAAGTTGGTGATTTGATGATTAAAGAAGAAAGATAAGCATGGAAACCAAACTGAGTGATGATATCAGGGGGCGCGTTCGGAAAGATACAAGTTAGTCCTGTTACTTTTAATCCATAAATATAGTTCTTTCTCTAAAAAAGTTACTGTTTCAGCCCAAAAAAATTCTTCCTTTATTTATCTAACTTTCTCACCATTTCCCTTCCCAATTGATTTTTTCCTTGAAATTTAATTTCTAATAAAAAAAATTAGAGGGAAAGAGTTATTTGTTAACATAACAAAGTTTAAAAATATAAAGTGATGTATTTTAGAAATAAAAAAAGTTATAAATATGCTTAAAACACTCATTGTGTTTATAAAATAAGACTCAAAATATCCTTAAAGCAATTATTTTTTTAAGATACCATGATTACCCTTTCTAATATGTATTATATGTTACTTTAAACGTGACTTACAAAAGAATTAAATAAAAAAAATTTAAAATGTTAGAGCTATATATCTATATATACTCTCCTTTTTATTATATTCTTACTTTATTCTTTATTAGATACAGCACCTGGCATACATTATTAAAATTTATCTTTTATAGATTATTTATCCATGAAAATTATAAAATTGAAGCATTATAATTTCCTAAAAATCACCCATAGACATCACAAAATATTTTAATCATTTTGAGAGTTTAATTTTTTAAGATTGATTTATTCAATATTTTGATTTGATAATTTTTAATTTGTTTTAAATTATATTTAATAAAGGTTGGGAAATGTGTAAAAGAATAGGTTTAATTAAATATTATATTTCTTAATTTTAACTATTTTTCAATTTATCCCTATGTTTTTAAAAAGTAAAAAGCTATCTTTTGAATTTAAAAACACTTATTTCAATTTCATCCTTAAATTTTGTGCAAAATAACATAATGATGCTTAAACAACTATGAAAAATATTTAATAGATTTAAAAAGATAAAAAACCTAGAATAAAACATCAATTTTTTCAATAAAAGATCTCAAGTTTTATAGCTTTTTAAATGTTAATTTTAAAAAAATTCTCAAGGAAAAAATATATTTCAAAAACAAATATTAAGGATATCTTTGTCTTATTATCATGTTTTTCCTATCTAAAAAATTTGTGAGGAATAATTGAAACAATTTTTTTAAAATTGAAAGGATAGCTTTGTAGTTTTTTAAAATAGCAAGATAAATTTAAAAATAATTAAAATAAGGAGATAATTAACAAATAATAATAAGAAAAACCAAAAAGCTTAATCTTGATATTTTAAACTAATTAGTTTCTACATTCGGTATTTTGAGTCCAACTTTACAAACACAGGAAAGTTTTGCGCATTAGAATAATAAGCAAAATTAGAGACGTATTTAAATAAAACACATAAGGTGTTTTAGATATTTTTTTCTTTTCTTTTGAATAAATTATTGTTACATGATAACTTAACAGTAAATTCATATCCACCTTAACCAAAACATGAAAAGTGCGAATCTTAGATCAAAAAAAGTTTTTAACAAAACATTATATTTCTTAAAACACAATGTATCAAAATGTTAAAAGCCATAAAAAAGAGAGATTGGTGGACAAAATGACCCACTAGTTCATGGGCATAAAAAAATAATAAAAATATAACCAACACTAATACTAAATATTAAAAAGCAGGGACAGAAATTTGGCAGCCAGAAAATTTGTTTGTACGGTACAGGAAAGTCAGAAGCTCAGCACACTGAGATTTTGGTTTTCCCTCTCACACTCGGGGCCGCAGGGTTTAGCCTTCTCTGTTTCTTCTTCTCCTCCTTCTTCAACTTTCTCTCTCATCAGTCCCTTTCTCTCTCTATGGCCATGCCCTGCTCTGCTTTAGATTCAGACCCACCAACCCCAAAACCCCAATAAAGCCCCTCAAACCAATTCTTTTTAAGGGTTCTTACATTCAGCGTCCAAAACCCAAAAACAAAACCAGAAGTCTGGCTCGTCCTTGTCGTTTAAGCCATTGCGGGAGACTTGCGGAGGCCATGGCTACTGGCCTTTCCTTCGCCGTGTATAGTGTTGGGCCTCTGGGCCCCACTTTCCCTTCCTACTTCTCTCTCCTCAAGCCTTCTCCTCGCTCTCTGTCCACCGCTTCTTCCAAGACCCTTTACAGGTCGCTTCCGAATATCACTTCTTTTGTTGTGGTCTTTTGTGGATTATTTTGGTTTTCCTTTGTGGGTTTTTTTTAATTTTTTTTTACTGGGTTGAGATTCTTTTGTGCCAAGTTTTTTGTCTTCTTGCTTTGTGGGCTCAATACTTGTGGTAAGCTTTCCAGGGTTTTTAGGGTTGTATCTGTATCTTCAAAATATTTATGTTTAGTGTTAGTTTCTTGAAAGATACACTCTTTGTATTGAAGGATATTTGGACTAATTGCTACACTATGGAAAACTTGGAAAATGTAAGCATGGAAGGAATGAGTTGAAATGAAGTTGGAATAAAGTTGAAAATGAGAAGAAAAATATTGCCTCATAAGAATTTGTAGAGTTCTATTATTTTTATAGTGCCTAATTGGGTTGTATTTGTTTATATTGAATTGTTTTTGTTTCCTCTTGGTTTCTTGAGCAATGCACTATTGATATTGAAGGATAGTTGGAGTAGTTGCTATATGGAAGGATTGAAAAAGGAAGCATGTGAAGGAATGAGTTGAAATAAAGTTTAAAACCAAATGGAAATTTTTCATCAATTTGACAAGCTTAAAAGGGTTAAGTTTGAAGTTTAGCCAATTTTATTTGCTAGCCCTATGTCGTCCCATGCTACTATGTTGTTTTTCTCCCCGTAGATAATTGTTATTTGAGATCTTTTACTCGGTCACACGCCTATAGTGGAAAGAGAAAATTTTCTGTACTCTTATTAACGTTTTTCTGTCTTTTGCATTGGCACTGAAACAAATTGCAGGCGAGAAATCTGCAGAACGCAGAGTTCGCTGAATACTTCCATGTGTAGTAGTCCCCTTCCTTTTAGACAAGATACATTTTCTTTCACCAATTCATTGCTTGAAGGAGAACCCTTATCAGGACGTAAGATTGGGAATAAACAATCCTGGCTAGAACAGGCTGAATTGTATAGAAAAAACCGAACAGGAGGCCCTGGTGTAAAGTGTAAAGATGCTGAGGGAGGTATTACCTACTGTCAAATAAACACAAAAAAGGATGTTGAACAAAACCTTTCTGAGTTTTCAGATGGCAGGAATTTTGATAGTGAGGGAAAATTTTCGATGCCCTTCACCAAAATGGACCCTCGGAAGGAGACAATACTGCAAGCACAACACAACACGAAGATTGTGCCTTCTTATTCTGGTAAAGGATCTGAAAGGCCACCAAGTAATTCCACCCATAAGGGGCAAGGTAAGGTATACTGTGATGAAGTAGATGGTGTGAGCAAAGCAAAGTTACCACAGAAACCAAAGTCAAGGTATAATATGTATCCTAATGTTGAGAAAACAGTTGCAAAGCCACAACCTAAACTCGATCCAGATGAGGTGATTTCTCCAAGTGGAATGCGTGATGTCGCTACCCGCAACATAAATATGCTTCCTAACGTTGAGAAAAGGGTTGCAAAGCCGCAGCATAAACTCGATCTGGATCAGGTGCTTGCTCCAAATGGAATGCATGATGTTACCACCTTAGATTTTGCTCTAGATATTAATAAGATCAATGGTCGTGTAACTAACGATTCAAGTCAATTGGAATTATTGACTGAGCAAGGTTCAAAAGAGGTAGTCCACCCTAAGAAGACAGCAAATATTCATGAACAGCTTACTAAATTATATAACAAAGTTCTCGTTGTGAATAGCATCCCTGTTGCAAGGAAAGTTGTACAGATGCTTACTAACTCTTACAGGCATCTTGTCCATGCATGTGATACAGAGGTATGAAATTATACTCCGAGTTCCCTTGTCCATTTTACTTAGAAGCACTTAAAGCCAATGTCTTCCAGATGCTTACTTGGCTACAGATGTATTGTTATATGCTGAGAATTGAGATACTATATGGTTGCTTGTGATGATGATAATAGGTGGCCAAGATTGATGTCAAGGAAGAAACTCCAGTTGATCATGGAGAGATAATATGTTTCAGTATTTACTGCGGACCGGAAGCTGATTTTGGAGACAGAAAGTCTTGTATCTGGGTGGATGTGCTTGATGGTGGTGGCAAGGAAATTTTAACTGAGTTTGCCCCCTTTTTTGAAAATCCTTCCATAAAAAAGGTAATTTATCTTAGTGATGAAGTTATCTTGATCCACAGATTTTGGGATGTGGTTTAATCATTAAACAAGTAAATAATAAATACCGAGGTTTTGACAAAATGCTAATTGAAATACAGCACAATAATTTGAACCAAAATTTGCTGAAGACTAAACAAACATATAGGTTCTTATTATCTTTAGTTTGGGCTTAGTACATTGTTATAAATTATAAGCCTTGTTGTTTCTAAGAGTTATTAACATTCATATACCAACTGTAAATTATGATTGTAGCTTTCTCTCTATTTTTTCCCAATTATTTGCGATTTAATTAAATATTGTCCTACTCTGCCCCCACCCAACTTTTGTAAGATCTCCGAATATTGTATTTGACGAAGGTCATGTGGATGAGTTCGTAAATAACCTTATAGCAACATCCAATTTTTCACAACACACCACACACACACACACACACACACACACACACACACACACAAATTCTTGGCCATTTGCTGTTATATTATTCGTGACCATATTTTCATCCTGTTGGTATGGTTTGCGTTGACTAAGACCATGTAGGGGCGCTTTTAATTGAGGAATAAGATTGAATAGTGACATTATTTGTATACCGTGTAGGTTTGGCACAATTATAGCTTTGACAGCCATATTATAGAGAACTATGGGCTTAAAGTATCTGGTTTTCATGCTGACACAATGCATATGGCTCGTCTATGGGATTCATCTAGGCGCACAATGGGTGGTTATTCTCTTGAAGCACTTACGGGTGACCCGGTTGTCATGTCTGGGCAACTTTTCAATGAAAAGGATTTGATGGGTAAGGTGTCAATGAAAACCATATTTGGCAAGAAAAAGTTGAAAAAAGATGGATCTGAAGGCAAATTGACTACTATTGCACCCGTCGAGGTTCTACAAAGAGAAGAGCGGATACCATGGATCTGTTATTCTGCCCTAGATGCGGTTAGTACACTTAAGCTTTATGAGAGTTTGAAAAGAAAACTATCAAATAAGTCATGGCAAATTAATGGAAAGGCGGCCCCTGGAAAATCCATGTTTGATTTTTATAAAAAATACTGGCGGCCATTTGGTGATCTGCTAGCTAAAATGGAGACTGAGGGAATGCTGGTTGATCGGGCATATCTTGCTGAGATGGAAAAGTTGGCAATGAATGAGCAAGAGGTTGCTGCTAACAGGTTCCGCAAGTGGGCTTCCAAGTACTGTCCGGACGCCAAGTACATGAATGTTGGAAGTGATACACAACTGCGCCAGCTTCTTTTCGGCGGGATCCAGAACAGGTAAATGGTACCTGTTTTTGAGATAAGCATCTTTTAGTGGGTGTTTGGAAGAGTGGTGGGAACCATTTTTACTGTAGCATGTGAGAACTTTTCACTTTAGCAATTTTTTTTATTGTTACTGTAGCATGTGAGAACTTTTTACTGTTCCTAACTGAGATTGTGGTGAGAACCACAATTGCCAAACAGCACATTAAGGTCTGATTATGATGATTTTAGAAGTTTAGTTCTTCCCGGGGTTAGTTTAGAAGATTGGTTTTTATGTGTCTGTAAGCTTGCTGACAGGCCTTGATTATAAATGATGGTTAATGCAATTTATGACATTTAACAAGATATATGTTATCTGCAAGATTGACACGATAGAATCCTGATCTCATAGCTTCGATTTCATTTTCTTGAAATTTTCGCTCTTTATAGTTTTTCCTGCCATTGTTTCCATCAGTGTATTGTGTCTAGTTTGCTGTAACCAGTGATTTGTTTTATTACTTGCCGCCAAGCTACAAAGCTGCATCCTTCTCTTAGAACTTTTGTTCTTCGGGTAAAATGTCTATAATCATCTCATGTGTATTCTCAAAAGTTTTTGTCATCTTACTTCTTAATCTTGCAGTTTTTAATGTGTTTTGCATGTTAAAGCTTCAATTTTTTTTAAATGACTCTGTGTAGAGGAAGAAAGAAAGATTATTTGCTCTATGGCTTCCCTGCAAAGTTTAATATTTCAGTCATCCATGCTTAAAAGTGCAATATTTGTGAAGAATATTTCATGATTATTAAAGAGATCCTAGCTAATATGTGGACAATCAGAATCTACACAGTGATAAAGTTTTATTTAAACCATATTAGTCCCAGGAATTCTTGATTGTTTTTCATTTGTGAAACGCAACTCTTGTGCTGTTTAACTGCAGTATAATGTGAAGTACTATCACTTTACTGTTTCTCCCAAGAGAATCTCTAATTTTTTAACTTGATTATTTTTTGCTGCAGCAAGAACCCTGATGAGAGTCTTCCATTGGCGAAGACTTTTAAAGTTCCTAATGTTGATAAAGTGATTGAAGAAGGAAAGAAGGCTCCAACAAAATTTCGCAACATCACGCTATGTAAAATTGAAGCTGATTTCCCTGCCGAGATGTACACAGCAAGCGGTTGGCCCTCAACCAGCATAGATGCCCTTAAGATTTTAGCCGGGAAGGTCTCTGCAGAATTTGATTTCATGGGTGATGCCAAAGACTTGCAGTCCAGTGTTGAAGTTGAAGGTGATACTGACACAAGAACAGACGAAATTTATGAAAACAAAGAACCAGAAAAGCAAGAAGTGAGCAAATTGGCTTATGGAACAGCACTAAAAGCATTTGATACAGAGGGGGAGGGGAGAGAAGCTTGCCATGCCATTGCTGCTCTGTGTGAAGTTTGTGCCATTGATTCACTCATTTCAAACTTCATCCTCCCTTTGCAGGTGATTTTTCTGCTGCCAGGTCGTAGTGATACTCTTGACCATCTTTTTAATTCCTATAAATATAGAGCGGTCAGCTGTTAACTGACTGGTCGTAGGTCGTAGGTCGTAGGTTTGAATCCTACTTTAGGAGATTTGATTCATCCTGAATTCTTTAATTTGGAATGAAAGGCTTCTCTTTGACTGTTGAGAGTAGGTAACCCATTCTCTGTGTCTTTGTTTCTATTGCATTTATATGAACCTTTTTCAATTCTCACATGGGAAGTGGATATTTTCTCCTTTTCCCATTTTCAGCCCTATTTCCAGCTTTTTATAGAATTTCTTCTGTTCATGATGACTTTTTTTTTTTTTTAAGAGTTATAATGATACCATGGTCTTTTTAATTCCTTTATGAAAACTGGAAATTCTATGCAAGGTTAGCGGCAAAGCTTTGTGTGTCTCCCTTTTTAAATTGTGGGAAACAAGTAGTTAAGGATTTAAACTTATTGGAGGTATATGCTTGTTTCTTTGTACCACAGGGTAGTAATGTATCGGGCAAGGATGAGCGTATTCATTGCTCGCTAAACATCAATACAGAAACCGGGCGCTTATCTGCTAGGAGACCTAATTTGCAGGTTATTTTGATCACTTTAAACTATTGTTAGAGTCATCAGTTTAATTACAAGCATCACATAAATGTTTGTAAATTTAGAATCAGTCTAAAAATAATTATAGCTTCTGTTGATTGCTTGTTCAAGTTTCATGTCCAATAAAATATTTGGTCTTCAACAAATCTGTTTCCAATACCCGAACTACACTGGAAATTTGAGAAGGTATTCACTTTTTTTTTAACCCTGTTTTGCCGAATCAGAATCAACCTGCTCTGGAGAAAGACCGGTATAAAATCCGTCAGGCTTTTATAGCTGCACCTGGAAATTCTCTTATCGTTGCTGACTATGGACAGGTGAGTTGTTTATATTTGCAAGAGTTCCGAAATCTAATTTCATTTGTTCATTGATATATGCTGGTATTGCAGTTGGAACTTAGGATTTTGGCTCATCTGGCCGACTGTAAGAGCATGTTGGAGGCCTTCAAAGCCGGTGGAGATTTTCATTCTAGGACTGCAATGAATATGTATCCACATATTCGTGAAGCTGTTGGGACAAAGCAGGTTCTTCTTGAGTGGGATCCTCAACCTGGTGAAGACAAACCGCCGGTTCCATTGCTGAAGGTAATTTTTTAGCTGATTCAATTTAAAACAAATTTTAAACTGTATTCATCGAAGTTGATGGTTATTAGCTTAAGTTCGATCACTTCATTGGAAAAATTCAGGGCCGTTCAATTCTACTCGGATTGTCTAACGAAGGATACTTAAGCACGCTTTTCTTTTTCTTTTTTTCCCCCCAGGATGCGTTTGGTTCTGAAAGGAGAAAAGCCAAAATGCTCAACTTTTCCATTGCATATGGGAAAACTCCAGTGGGGCTCGCCCGGGATTGGAAGGTATGCGCAGAAGCTCAGAACATGTTGTGGATTTTCTTTTTTTAAGTCCTTCACCACCACCCCCCCCCACCACAACCAAAAAAAAAAAAAAATCACTGTGAGGATTGATTCAATGAGCTATGATGGGTATCAGGTTTCTGTGGAAGAAGCAAAGAACACTGTTGAACTCTGGTACAAAGAAAGGCAAGAAGTGCGACAATGGCAAGAAAAGCGTAAAGCGGAAGCTCGTGAGGACGGATGTGTTCGAACCTTGCTGGGACGTGCTCGCTGGTTCCCTTCAATGCAAGGTGCTACTTATGCTCAAAGAGGCCATATTGAAAGGGCTGCCATTAATACACCTGTGCAGGTTGGTCCTCAAGGCCCTCTCTCTCTCTGTCTCTCTCTCTTTCTCACACACACACATTGCTGATACATTGATTAACCGTGACAGGGTAGTGCCGCTGATGTTGCCATGTGTGCCATGTTGGAGATATCCAAAAATAGACGTTTGAAGAAGCTGGGATGGAAGCTGCTTTTACAGGTTAAGTTCAGATCATGCACGTTCTTATATTTATTACTTGTTACATCCCATGCATCCGCCACTCTGCTTAATAATATGATATCTTAGCACTTGTGTTTTAGTGCTAGCTGCATCTATATCACCCGCACTTGGCTTGGCTTTTTCAAATTACACCAACATCCCCTTGCTTTTTTCCAATATTACAATGACACTATTGATCGCTGAAATGTTTGAGAACGCCCCTCTAAAACAAGTAAACAGCCAAGTGGTCGAAACCGTTTGTAGTTTCAGGGGAATTCAGGGTATTTCAGAAATTCAAATAGCCGAGTGGGTGTTAATGTAATTTTTCTTGTTTGGAGTTCGCCGTATCCCCTAGTTTTGGCCTGTCGAAAACAAATTTTTTATTTTCTTTTCGTCTCATACCTGCTCAGTTTCCTACTAAAGTTTCTGAAAATTCTATTTTTGCAAGAGCAGGTCCATGATGAGGTAATCTTGGAAGGGCCATCGGAGTCGGCAGAGGTCGCCAAGGCAATTGTTGTTGAGTGCATGTCGAAGCCCTTCGACGGCAAGAATATCCTGAAAGTTGATCTTTCCGTTGATGCCAAGTGTGCACAAAACTGGTATGCCGCCAAGTAAGCAATTACCGCTCTGGATCCAAGGCCTCTAATTTCACAGATTATATCTGTGATGATCCGAAAATTGCCGTCTAGGTACCAGCCTGTGTAAGGTGCTAATCAACAGATTGTATTACATTAGGGCTGGTGTGAAATTTTCCATCATCCAAGACAATGTGTTTTTCACAGACGGCCAATAGAAGGATTTGATTGCTTTGCCTGTATCATGGAATTGAGCCCCTAGACATGCGTGCTTTGTACATATGAAAAATTTAGGTGTATAATTTCTGTTGAGACGTCAGATTTTGTTTTCTGAGCAAGAACAAACTTTTGTATTACAGTCCATCAAAAGGTCAATTTAAAACCCTCTCATTAAAAACAAGCAGCAATGATATCTTCTGAAGCCAATACAAAGGCAAAAATATACATTCATTTCCAAATTTGAAGGACCCTTCTGGTAAATAATGCACGTAACTCAATATGCATAACTCAAGAAAGAAAGTATAGAAATATTTTTCATGCTATGCATTTATAGGGAAACAAAATTATTTATCTTGCTGTTGCACATCAATTCCCCAAGATGATGCTAACTGCATCACAATTTGGTCAGGCATTGCACCTTCCCAATCCTCTGGTGGGTCCATTGTCAGAGAAGCTTCGTGTAGATTCAACAAAAGCTCTTTTTTAATTTCAATGGGAAAGCCCAACACGTCTGGTCCATGTTCCAACATTATTTCTGCCAACTGCAAAGTGATGCAAAAATCAGACCTATCAGTCACATTCCAAGATATAAAGAATTTTGATTTGAGATATATGTGTGTGTGTGTGTGTAAACATGAAGAATTTCTCTTTTTTTTTCCCTAGACTTTTCGTTCTGCCAATCCCTACTATCTTTGAAGGCAAAAAAACTAACTTTTGTCATGTAAGTGCCCTTGGGGAGGTTCAAACACCAGACCTCGTGGGAGCAAACAACAGGCCTAACCATTCTAGCCAACACCCCTTCGGTAAACATGAAGAATTTCTATGGACGAAATAACCACACCATACAGAAAATAGCAGCATTTTCAAAACCTTACAAACTCTAATAAATAAATGACTAGAAGGCTCAATGAGGGAAGTAGCTAAAGTTGCACGATTACAGTTCTGATTAAATTAATTTATGACACAAATATACTTTAACATGGCATGCCAAAAAGTACTTGAAAAGAAAATTGCCAATGATAAATTAAGGTTCGTTACCTGTTGAACCCAAGACAAACAGATGTCAAACAAGTTCTGCTCTGACAAGAACTGATTAACAGCATGAATCACTTCACTTGCTACTTCATTTGTGAGCTGGTCGATCACAGGACCGGATCTGTCCATTAGCTTTACAAGCAAGAGATCATCCCCTGTAGACAAAACTTCCGCATAGGCTGTATCCATGTCACCAACTTGAAGGGCATCCATTGCATTAGTCCAAGAGGTCCAGACTGGGTCCCGCTCTTGCTCAACATTGTCATCTCCCAAAGCCTCTGCAGTTAACTCAGGGATAGCTACCCTGGCCGTGCGAGATGCTCCATTGTCTTCTCCTGCCACCCGAATTGCTTCCAAGGTTGCTTCATCCTTTGAAGCCTGCCAGACACTTCTTGCAGAAGGTCCCTCGCCGAGCCTAGCAGGTCCAGCTCCTTTGTCCCAACCTCTCCTGTTGGGACCCTGATCATTCTCATGTTCTGCTTTGGGTGATCTACTGTCCGTCGAACCACCAGTTAGAGTCCTCCTCGAGCCCATCTGCCCATTTCTGGAAGCACCATATGTTGGATAATCCCAGGCCTCGTTCATGTCTGATCTCCAGGGAGGACCCCGTGCCCGCATGCCTGAAGCAATTCCATCAGTTTGGGCAAATCTTTCCCCAAAAGGAATCCGCCCATCCCCACCCCTTCCAAACTTGGTGCTAGAGTAATCAGGGATACCATTATACTTACCTAAAGGCCTATTAGGTCCATCAAATCCCATTGCAAAGTTACCACCTCTCCGACCCGAAGATATTGACAAATCCCTTGCCATGTCTTCAACAACTCTCTCAAGACCCCTTACTCTATTCTCTAGAGTTATCATGCTATCATGTGATCCACCCATGAAATCCTACAATACAAGAAAGTACTACATTATCCCGTTAAGCATACATAAGAACCCGACATATAAATGCGAGCTTTTAAAATAGATGCAACATGTCCATGGAGAATGAGCCAAGCTCGACTCCTACTACCTGCAGCATATTCATTAGATGAGTTTGTTGTCTCTCCAGCTGTAGTAACTGTCTTTGGATTGCTAGCCAATTTCCTTTATTATTGATGAAAGACCCTTCAGATTGACCATCGGATTTGGAGAATCCAGCACGATTGCTAGATGATTCTCTATGGTTTAAATCAATCCTATCATCACTCCCATCCATAGGTCTCATTCTCGGGTCTTTTCCACTTTCTGGCCATTTATCCCGTGCTGGATCATCAAACTCTCGCTGTCTGCTCCGAAACTTACTATTAAATGTTCCATGAGAATCATCAGACTGGACATTTCCAACGTGGCTTGGCCTTCCCTTTGGATCTGTATTCGTTTGATCTGCTTCATCCTCGTTATTCGAGCTTGAAGAGTTAAGATATCTACGAGGAACTACAACTTCAACAGGCAAATCACCTGAGCCCCTTGTTTCTAGTTTCTGAAAGAATTCTGGGTTTAGCTCTTTGTCAGTTAAGGCAGGTGCTTTCTTCTTCAATATTACAACTGCCTTGTCAGGAATACCAACAGCTTTTGCCTTAGTATCTGGAGAAAGGGAAGAACCATTAGACGAGTCCTTTGCTGAAGACTCTTTTCTCCCGACCTGCTTCACATTTTTCAGCTCGTCCTTTTCTGAAGTCTCAGTTGGCTGGCGATTTTCTTTATTCCCAAGATTACCAGAAAAGAAATGATTCAATTAGAAACAAGGGTTGCACAGTTGGAAGATGATAGCAAATTAAAAAAATATATATATATATATATAATGAAATAAACATTAAAAAAAAAAAAAAAAAAACCTTTGTGCCTACCATGAGAAGAGGCTTTCTGGTCCTCTGGAGCTCCATCTCCTTTCCCTGCAAGATTTTTCCAAAGTTGCAATGCTTCCGTCATGCTATCTCTTACAGGTTTTATCTGTGGACAAACTGATTATAATTATTGGATGCTAATGCCAAACAGGCAATTAATTTTAAACACTCACCGCCTGTCTCTTTCATGCTTAATAAGTATCTCAGTGCTTCTTATCGCCCTCAAACAATTAAGTTAGAAAAGGGAAAAGATGTAATAAGAACCTGAGGACATCCAAAATCAGATGTGATTGGCCTTTCCATTTAGGAATGACATTATGCTCTCAGAAATATCATCCCTTCATTCTAGACTATATGTGCTTGATTGTATCGTCTAATTCAAATACAGTTGACCTGATAGCCTAAAATATAGTACTCTAGGGAATCCTCCTAATACCAGGATGTTGAAACTGTTCCTCGCCAAAAATATAAATAAAAAAGCCAAGTTCTGATTTCTAATTTTATCACCTTCAGCAAGAAAAGCAGTTTTAGAATTTCTCATTATTGAGAACTTGAAGTCCTTAAGAAATAATTGGTATCTGCATATCCTGAACTACAAATCCTTAAACAAGAAGAGAAAAGGCTACCTTGTCAAATCGACAAGCCTCGAGTGCAGTCAGCGTGGAAGCACCCCCATCTGTAATTAAGTTACTTGAATACAATGCCAAGGAAACTAACACATCGGCTGCCGCTTTACGTGTTGCCCAATCCGAACTCCCAAGGCATTCGTGAATACTTTGCAATAGATTATCCAAGCTCTGTGGTGCAATTGCTCCCACCTGCAATATTTAAGAATTAAGTTATTCACTGCGTTCATGTTACTCACATAAAAAGGGGAATAACTACACAATTTGAAATGCCAGATGGTACAAACATCTATGCATGAATATTTCACATGTATGCTTAGAAAAAGAAATGAAACGATGAAAAGCAGAATATTGGAAACCTTGGAAAATAACTTTATAGCACATAAGAACAAATGTACAAAATGGGAAATGGAAAAAGGGCAAAAAAGATGAAACTTTTCACCTATAATTTCATATGCCACTTCCCAAAAACCCTTTAAACCCTACTTAGTTGGCTCAAGTTCAAAGCTCGAGCCACCACCAAACCCAAAATCTTCAAGGGAAATAAAACTCATGTTAATTGGACCATGTGGGAGCAAAGCGAACAACAGGCATGACTTTTGAACTGACCCCTAACAGCTATCAAACTTTTCTTTTTTTTTTTTTTAAATCAGTATGTTGTAACAAGAATTTACCCAATAAATTTACTATTTGCATTTGAACAACCTACCATTCCAGCAATCCACGTATGAACAATCTCAAGACAATGTACATGACTATTACAACTCCAAAAGAACAAAATGATCAAAAATTGACACATACACAAAATCCCATCTATCTTAACAAGTATTAACTCAATAGATCTACTACTTGCATTTGAACTCCCCACCGTTCCAGCAATCTACATTCAATGGATACTACATGAATGAGCTCAAGACTGTGATTGTGTGCATGATTATTACAAATCCAAAGGAACAAAATTGACCAAAAGTTTACCGAAATTTTAAAACACACACATTGACACCAATTTAGAACTAGATGCTCAGGTCAGAGGGTCATTATCCTTTTACATGTATTGTAAATTCATCATTTTTACCACAAACCCCATCTATCTTTAACAAGTTCAAGACAATGTCCATGACTACCACGACTTAAAGAAATACACAACACCATCAAAAGTCAAACAAACCTGACACAGAGTCAACACGCGGCTCGATCTTAGTCAATAGAACACCATTATGTTTTCATACGGGTGTATTAGTCTCTTAAATAATTTATTTTCGGTTGCCCGAATTATACTTATCTTCTGGGGCGCCCAATTTAGTCACTAGGAAGAGTTTTCAACAAAAATCACAGAGAGTTCTGTTCTCTTGTACTCCGGCTTCACTATAGCATGAGTTCTCTAAGGACTGAAAATGGACTTAGCTCCCACGTCGAGTAATTTAAACCACTATAAATCTTGTGCTTGCTTTCTTATGAATTCAAACAATCCTTATCATTAGCAAATTACAAAAAATAAAATCAAAAATGAAAAAGAGATAGAGAAAGGAAAACCTGAGACAAACTGGAAACGACAGGCAAAAGAGCGGCCTTGGCGAGGAAATTGGGGCTGTTGAGGAGCTTGCAGATCTTAGGGCACATTTTCTGGAACGCCGCGACCGGCGGTTCGGCGGTGCACTCCACCATCTTCGCCATGCACATCGCCGCACCCAATTGCACCCCCTTGTTCTGCTCCCCCATCGCCTCAAACAGCGGCCTCACGAACAGCCCCACCACCGCCGCCCCGCCGCCATTCTCCCCTCCGTTCCCCTTCAAGTACAGCCCCGACAGCGCCCCAATGGCGTCGCGGCAAGCGTCCCTGACGGCGGAGTCGGTGTCCTTGAGCCTCCTAACCACATGGGAGATCATCTTGGTTAAATGAGCGGCCGCGGAGTCGGCGTGGGCGGCGCAGACGGCCGATAAGAGCCTTAGCGACTCCTTCTTGACGGCGGGCTTGGGGTCGGTGGAGGAGGCGTCGTAGAAGCAGTTGAGGAGCATCGGGATGCCCTCCGGCGAGAGGGTCTGGATGATCTTCTCGAGGTCATCGACGGCGATTTGGTGGGTGTCGCGGTCGGAGAGCTTCGAGAGGGAGGTAAGGATTCGCTGCTTCAGCTCCACCATTGCCAGGTGGGACGACAGAGAAGACGACGTCGATGATGAGGACAACGAAGATCTTGATGCTGATGCCAATGCTGATGATAATGGCGGATGGTTTTGGTTTTGTGATCCGGGTTTTGTTGGCTTTGTTGTTGAACTGCTTCTTTGTGGACTCATTTTTTCTTTTTGGGTGAAATGTAGGTTGTTTTGGTTTTGAGGAAGAGAGAGAAAGAGAGAGGAGAGAGAGAGAGAGAGTTGGAGGGAGAAGCAAGGATGGTGAGCTTTAGTCGGCAATCATTTTGAAAGGAAAATGGGAACTTGCAGAGGAATGAGTGAGATCTGAGAGAGGGAGGATAGAGAGAGAGAGAGAGAGAGAGAGAGAGAGAGAGAGGGGAAAGAGAGGTTTTTTCTCGTGAAAAGAAGACGCCAAAGGAGAAATCAAATACCAAACAATGGGGCCAAGGCTGACGGTGTTTTCTTTTCTTTATTTATTTTTCAAATTTTATTTTACAGAAAGATGATGCTTTGACATCTCTTGACTAAATTAGTATTACGTGTGGATTTATTTTTGAAAGAAGTGGGGAAAATTGCCGTTACATTTTGGTGCAAAATTTTAGGGCATAAACGTAGCGGAGAATAGAATTTTTACAACTCAGGGGCTAGCCCAATGGTTGAGAGGGGTGGGATGGGTTAGGCCGGGTTAGGCCTCTCAGGTTCGATCTTTGTGAGAAATAATTTTGAGTTATAAGACACATAAGGTGTATAAATATAAAAAAAAAAAAAAGTTTGAAATGGTCTTTTATTATGAATTTTAAAGATTGAGAAGACAATTTTGCATTACTGGTAGAAAAGATTGTTTTAACTGTTGATTAATATTTTATTAGTTTGATCTATGACTATTCATATTAAAAATTTACGCGTGTGAGATCAAATTATTAAAAAGTAAATCCGACGGTTAAAATAACCATACATCATTGGTCATGTAAAATAACCTTCTCCGCTATAAAAATTTCTATTTTTATTCTATCATAGGTACTGTTTTTTTAAAGTTAAATTAACTTGTCAACATTGTAAACTTAATATATTTTTGCTTGACATGTTACAAAATTTTAACATAAACACTCATAAAACAAATCGAGTGATATAACAAAAATGTTTATTATGCTATAGAAGCTTTTTTGTATACCTTTGCATTTTAAAAATAACACATTTTTTATAAACTTAGAATTTGGAAAAATTACTCATTTTTTTTATAGCATCTATTTAAAATTAAGGCACATATTGGTTATGCTTCAAAACACAATATAATTTTTTAACCTTAAAATTTATAGCATAAAAATGAACAAAAAAGTATATCATACTTGAGTAAATCATACACATTACAATTATCTAAAATATAAATTAATAAAAAACTCTTTTAGGTCATTTTTCAACCCCTCACCAATTTTTCTAAAAAACTGACATTTACTCTCGATTAGTAAACTTGCCTATGAATGAAAAAGCTAACACGACATTAATCTAAATAAAAACAAAATCTATTTTTTAATAGGGAATAATATTACATGGCCGATTTTTTATTGAGAAAATTACATAAAATGTCCCCAAATGCGATTACTTATTAAAACTGCCATCCTCTTTTTGACTTTTCAAAACCGCCCCTTTTAGGATTATTGTCTATTTAATTAAATTTATGATTTGACTTTTTGCCTTGATTCATTTAAACAAACCCTAACACATTTTTTATCTCCCTTTCTCTCTCAGATCTTTCTCTCTCCTCTCTCTCTCTGCTCCGTATGATCTCTTCTTCTTCTTCTTCTTCTTCTTCTTCTTGGTGGCAACTTGGATGGCAATGGGGACAATGGCAATCATCGTCAAAGTTGTAGTGCTTTTGTACTTGTTGAGTTGAAGGTTGTCGACGAAGGGAAAGGAAGCGGGGGATCGAAGTAGACCCTTAAACTCCTCAAAATTGACCAAATTGGTGAGGAGGAGGCTCTGGCAACTAGATCGATTGCCAGCTCAGACCAGATCGATAAGATCGATCAAGATGCTATGGGAGACACTCAAGTTGTCGACTTCTTGCTGACGAAGGGTGTGATTAGGTACTTTGCCATCTTCTACAATCGCGAGCTGTCACTCCAGCGCGAAGCCGAAGGCAGGTCTCTATTGGTCGAGGTTGGCTCCAGCTGGTTCTTCTCTTGATGATCTCGATAGTCCTTGATAATTTTGATGAGTTTTTGCTATTTTTTGCTTCTCTCGTTTTATCTTTTCTGATTTCCAAATTTATTCACTGCTTAATTTTTACTCTTCTTTTTATCAATTTATTCAAATTTATTTCTATAATTTGATTAAAGAAATTTTACAGTTTGTGTAAGATCATTCAGGTTTGGTTGATTCAATTTTTTGGTAAATAAACAAGATTTGTCAAAGGCGAGATCATAGTGTTGACATTTTAATTTCTATTTGGAATTGAAAATGCGTGTGTTTTTATTTGAGATGGTAAGTTCCAGCTTTGGATTTCTATTTCAGGTTATAATCATTTTGTAATCATTTGCATTCTTTGCTTGATTTGTTCTCTTTTTAATTTGGAACCTGGCGGGCTCTAAGACGAAACCGACAGTTCTAGTGAATCTCGAGATAGAATCTGGAGGTTTCGGTGATTTTTTGGACAGAGCCTGACAGATTCTATGATGGAATCTTACGGGTTCCAGCTAGTTTGGGGGACGAAACCTAGCAGATTTTGGTTAGTTTGAGGATGGAACTCGGTGTGTTCTCGCTAGTTACAAGATGAAATCTTGTCATTTCAAAAAAAAAATATTGAAATCTAGTAATTTTCAAATTAGAACCTGACAGGTTACAACCAGGCATCGACACCGACTATAGGAAGCAATTAGCACTTCTTTATTTCAAAAAAATGTTAGAATCTAGTAGGTTCCAAATTGTAACATGGCAAGTTACAACCTAGCACCCCCACCGACGACCAAGGCTATCGCCTCTTCTTCGTTTAAAAAAATGTTAGAATCTGGTACATTCCAAGTTGAAACCTAACAATTTACAACCCACTTCTAGTACCAGAGGCAGGTTCCACGATGAAATCTGACGGATTTCAATGAGTACCAAGATGGAACCTAGCAAGTTATATTTCAAAAAAGGGTAACTTGGACTTTTAATAAATCATCTTTTTTAATTAAAAAAGTAGTTTTGAAAAGAAACTTTTAGAAGGACAAACTTGAAAAAGTGCTCCTTTATGGGGCATTCTTGTAAATTGCCTTTTATATATCTATTTTCTAGTAAATGGCCTATCTTTTTTAAAATTAGATAAATTGCCACATTGATCCAGTATTAAGTGACTAATATGGTGTTTAAAAAAGTGGTTGAAACTAAAAATATTGATTAGAAAACTACAACATTGAGAATTTTACACCATAACAACTTTTTGCTTTTTACTTTGCTGCTAAAAGCTTTACATTATTTGTTGCTTGGAATCAACCGAAATACCAAACAATCACTAAAATATTGAAATAGGCAAAAACACCCTTGTATTAATTTTCATTCTTCCAAAACCTAAACCTAGTAGTTGACTCTTCCTCTATCTCCCATTCCTTTCGCCTTATTCTTTCTTGAAAAAATGTTTGTTTCCACAACTCTGCGTTTCTTGCTCTTGTTGCATTTCCATCTCTCTTTGCATTTGACATCCGACTTTGCCCCTTGTTGTTGTGCCACACACTAGCACACTATTTAGGAAGTAAAATCGTTTAGAAGAATTATTAGAACCATCAATTACAATGATAAACAGTGTAAAGTTCTTACCTACTATAGTAAAAAGTGAAAAATTATTACAGTATAAAGTTCTTACATGCTACAATTCTCAAATCAAAATTATTAGTTTCAATCGTTATTCTAAACGGCCGTAAGATATTTGTTATCTAGATAATTCTTTTTAACTAATTGATTTGTTTGGCTTCTCTACATACAATGTTATTTAGTTCTGCTAATCAATTTATGGTACTTCATTATAGTGGGAAAAGAAGAAAGCAATGTCGTCGAAAAGGGTAAAGCTGGAAAAATGAAATTTCCTTCAAATGCTCTTTCTACTCCCCTAAATTAATTAGACTTGGTACAGTTCCCTTCTTAATTAAACTTTCTTAATAAGAAAATGAGATTTCTCCCAAGACGCTAATGGTTTTATCTTCTTTCTCCAACCCCTACCCTTAGACACATCTTTTGAGGGCATCTTCCACCCCGGACCAGCATCTAATCTTTGGTTTTTGTATCATTAAAAAATGGTTTTGTAGGAGTAATACATGTTACTTTAGTATTAACGTATGTATAAATATTATTATTTATGGGTAATACTATTAGAGTTTTTGGGACAATGGTTAAACTAAAAATGTTGGTTTAACAAGATAACATGTGAGAGTTTTATATTGTAACAACTTTTTATTTTTTACTGCAGTTGTTTAAAGTTAAAAACCGAACAAACAAACAACCAAACTGGTTCAAGTATAGTTTTGGAGCATTGCTATAATGCATCGGCAGCACCAAGCATCATCTACAATAAAAAGTAAGTCCTACAGTATAGAATCCACTTTTTTATTAGTAATGCTGAGTAATCTATTTAAGCATTTTTAATAGTTTTTTCTCTTATTCTCTCAATTGTGCTGGGGGAGGGGAAAGGTTTGGGATGCTTTGATCCCAACCGTTTATCTGTATGATTTTAAATGGCCTTTTTTATTTTTTGATGACTATTTTAAAGAGGAACGTGGGAGGCCAATCATATGAAAAGGGGTGAGAGGACCCCATGAACATAGGGCTGCACATGGAGGATTGGGCACTGAAATTTGAAAAATAAGCAAATGGTGGGTGTTTGTTTGTTAAGAGTTTGGAATTAGAGAGAGAGAGAATTGGTGATGGCGATAGAAGTCCAATAAAGTATTTAAAACCATTTTGATTCCTGACCAAATTGCTCGAAAAAAAGTTCATTAAATTAATAAGACACGTAGAATCATGTTCATGCTATTGGGGAATAAATATTTAGCAAAGCTAAAAAAATGTGGCCCTTGACTTTTTTTTTGACATTATCTTAAAATTCTGTCTCTTTACATTGAGAGAATGGATAAAAATGAGTGTTTAAGAAATGATTCCTTATGCTTTTCATTGAGGGGCATAGCCAAAAATAAAAAGGTTGTCATTTTGTTACAGTTCATTGTTTGTTTTGAGAAAACATGTTAAACAGTTTGGGCTCGTTTAATAGTGTTGTTGAGAGTGTTTTTAAAATTTTTGTCTCAAAAAATATATAAAAATATTTTCAAAAATTTTTAAAACAAAATCAAACAGGGCCTTTGTTTTCCATCTTTCGCAGGCTGCATTACACTGCAACATTGAGAAGTAAAAGGAATAACTTGAAATTTATTTTATATAAACAATGGTAAAAGGAATAACTTTTTCTATATTTTATATAACAATAAAATTAAAAAGCGTTGTGAGATATAAAAGGTGTAACATGAAAATTTATTCTATGTTACAATAACATTAGAAAATATATAATAACTAAATATTTTTTGTTATTAGATCTTTCTAACATAGTGATGAGTTCAAATCCCTCTACTCCACGTTCAAAAAAAAACATTGTTACGAACAATAAAAGTTATAAAATTGCTCTTCCAAGTATGTTTGCTATAACCACTAAAAGATATGATGTAGTAGTGAGGACATCTTTGCTATAACTCTTCTTTCCGTCTCTCCAAAGTTTGAATCCCTATAGTCACATTTTGGGGCCTTTGTGCCAACGTGCACCGCTTGTGCGTGGGCTCAATGGCAAGTCTAGTTTAAGCTTTTTCACTCATTGGTATTGCCAGTCGAAGGGGTAGGGGTAAGTTTACTATAAATAAGATTTTGTAAGAGGGCATAGGGCAGAATATTTTAGTACGTTGGAGAGTTGAAATCAGGATTTATTAGAGCTAAAAATGAAAGAGGGAGAACTACTTTGGGTCTTTCAGGAAAATTTCATGTGGGCCTTTGGCAGGCCCGCTTTTTAATTCTGTTCTTTCTCTTGAGCCATGTGTCGTGTTTTCTTACGACCTCGTCCAGATGAATAACAATGATATTCTCATTCTCCGGGCATGAATTATGAGGTGGGCCTAAGTTACATGCTGTTTAGGATGACTTGGAGAGAAATCTTAGGAACGTAATTGAAAATAAAGAATCTGTCCACCTAACTCAGTTCTTTAATTTTGGGGCGAGTTTGTGGAATATTATGCTAAAATAATGTACAAAGATAATGTATATATATATATATATATATATATATATAGATAATGACGGAGTTAAGATTTTTTTGTTAAAGGGGCTAATAACTTACAATGTATAAAATTATATATATTTAACTTTTTAGGAAAGGTTTTGTTGAAATTTTAGTAATTTTTTAAGTATATAGCTTATGAATATGTGTATTATATAGGTGGGAAAAAAAGTTAGGGTGCCTCCGTCTCTATATATATGGGATTTTATCTATTTTTCATTTTATTTTTCTTCTCTCCCTCTCGTATCGTTTTATCGTTGGCATCATCATCTCCTCGTTGCACATCGCCTTCACTTTGTTATCCTCCCTATGCGTGGCTGTGCCAATCTTCTCCATCCACGCAAGGTTGACGCCAATCTCCTCCCTTTGCCTGATCATCTTGACGGCGGTCTTCTCCCTTCATTTGACATCGACGTCGGCCTCCTCCCGTCGTACAATGCCGAAGCCAATCTCATCCTTTCACATCGCTCATCCCTCTATTGGATGTCGACACCAACATCCCCTTCCCCATCACTTCTTGTAGTTCAACCAATATTGTGTCGCAAGTAACATTATTCGGAAATTGTGTCAAACATACTTAGAACTTTCCAATCTTGAGGATGGTTGAGCAGTTAATATGGTAACCTCTACATGGCTTATAGCTCTCCCAAAGATCTTGTTCTAAACTTGGGCTCCCAACAACGTTTGCAACCTCTTTGAGTTTAATAATGCTAGAAATACCAACTTTAATATATTCATCGTACTCACTTTGAAGTTGTAATTTTTTCATTTACAAGTGCAATCTTTTATAATTAATTAATATGACAATCTTTTAAACATCTAATTATTAAAAAAGGACAACCCAAGAGTTGAAAAAAAATTGGATTAAAGTTGGTGTCTGTAGTATTATTTTTTTGGATCATTAAAAAATGAAAACGTCTTCCTAGAAAGATGAATCTAATGTTTTCATTATTTGCAAGCCCTTTAGGCAGTAGGCAAAACATCATCCACATGGTCGAAAAAAAAAACGTAAAAAGAAAAGAAACAAAGACAATCTACAATGAAAAACTTTAAATGCTAGAGAAAATAGCCTTTTTTTTTTTTTTTTAACTTACTAGGTCAGCTCAGGAGACCCAATGGCCCCATTCTCTAAGTTTTCATTCTCATTTCTTTGATTACAAGCAACAGAACTCTAATAGAAATAGTAACAAGCACAAAGCAGACACCCACACAAAATTTCCTAAAGGAACCCCAAAAAAAAAAAAAAAGAAAAGAAAAACCACCCTAAGACATAAACAAAGAAGGGAAAAAGTAAATTCTACAACAACAATTTGCCTAAAAATTTTACTCTCAAATAAAGAAACCATATCGATACCACCAAAAAAAAAAAAAAAAGGCAAAATTTTTCAAGTGGGACAAAGAGACTCCTCATTAGCGTTTGTACCAGAAGGCCGTTTCACTTGATGTTAAAGTTGCTGAATCAAATTTAAATTATTATAGTGTTTTTAGTTTTAATTTATTTCCCAAACGACATGTAAAGTAGTAAGGTGATAGTGGCCTTTTTGTCAACTTGTTTTGTCCGTAATAATGTGTTGGGAGAAATTTGAAAGAAATATCTAAACTATCAAGCAACAAATTGTGTTTTTCAAAAAACAGAAGATGAAATTGAGGAAAAAAAGGTGCATGCAGTTTTATAATCATCCTGTAAAAATAAACCTATAAGGAATACGTGGTTCTCCAAAGAGAATAGTTAGTTTGCATATCATTATCAACAAAGTCCCATCATCATGTATCAATCTTAAAAGGTTTTTAGATTGTCCTTATTATTCTTCAATTTTTAAGTACCCATGACAAGATTCATTTTCTATTATAGTAACTATGCATTAAAATTAATGTATTTGGTAATATAATAAAAATTAAAAACTAAAACTATTTTATTTATAATACCGTATAATTTTATAATGTAAATTATAAAAGTTTTATATTATAATAATTTTAATTATATACTTAAAAAGTTTCAACAGTCAAAACACTACAAGCCAGCTATCTCGTTGATCAATCTCAATGACATTTATTGCTATGTTGACTTTATGAGTTAGATAGGAGATTTCCCTGACCCGCTAAGGATTATAAAAACCATCCTCCGTGCATGTCTTTGTCTGTAGAATTTCTGTTTATAACTATCATATTTAGTTAAAATTATTTTTTAAGATCTTTTAACTGTTAAAAAATAGGTACTTATTTATAGATTTATTTTTTTAATACCTGCTATAAAAATTATTTAAAAAATTGTTAGAGTTTTGTAAAGTTATAGCAATTTCTTTTGTAAGAATAAAAAAAATACCCAATAATGGGAATTATTTTTTGACTATTAGATTTAAAAAAAAACAACTTAATCAGTTCTAATAGTTTTAGAAAGTACACCATTGATAAGGTTTTCAATTGAAAAACTTTTTAGAGTTTTATCAAAAACTTTTTTTCCCAATTTAATATCATTTTGACATATCTAACTATTAAACACTGTATCATACTCGCCCAGTATTGTTTGATTTTGGGATAATTTAACAAATGAGTTTTGAGGTTTATTTTTAGTCCCGATTAAATATTTTAAAAGTCTTCTTTTGGTCCTTAGTCTTCAATTTTATTTTAGATTTGATCCTTTAATCAATTTAGTATTAAATATTTAACAAATTATTCTTAAGATACCTCATTTTACTCGTTAATCCATTACTTTATTTCATTTTTAGGTGAATGGATGTAATTTACCCAATACTGTGTGATACTCGCCCTGCCGCCCAGTATTGTTTTGATTTTTCGTCGAGCAATGCACTCAGCAAAAAAGAAAAGAAAAAAAAAAAAGTAACAAAAGCGGTATGTTTGGTAGAGGCAAAGCAAAGCAAAACTCATATCCCTTTCAAAAAAAAAAAAGCAAAACTTGTATTACATGGCAAACGTGTATTTGATTATTGATAAACCAGCCAAGAAAAATCATGCAAGACTATTATTGTTAATCTAACCCAAAAACGACCCCAACCCACCATTCACATAAATCAAAATAATGATTCATTTGATTTGAATTCATATCCACTGTTTTGGGATCTGTGTTGAGTGTCTGACACAGTGCATAAGCCAACAAGAAAGAGAGAGAGAGACAAGGAGAGAGAAAGAAGAGCGTGAGAAGGAAGATCAGTTTTATTCATCACTAATCACTTGTCATCTTTCTTGAAGGTGACATTATTGTCTTCCATGTGAAAGATTTGAACTTTTCAAGGAAAGAAAACCAAAGATCTCTCGGTTTCAGAACTTTCTGCAGTCTGGGTGTGTTTATTTTACCGCTTTAAATCTTTGCTGAGTTCAGATTTTTGTACAACTTCTCTTGCTTGCTTGTGGGTATGGCTTTAATCTCATTTTTCTATGATCTAATTAATGTATTTGTTATTTTGTTTTAGATCTATTAATGTCCTCATTATCTGTAGTACATTTGACAAGGTCTTAGTTTTCTATTAATCAAAATTGATACTTGATATCTGTCTCATGTTTTCTTCTTAATTTCCAGTTGCTTTAATCTATGATTTAATGCATTGGACAATACATTTCTTTTTGGCGGAGTTCTCCAGAAAATTTCAGATATTAGGAAAACGTTTTTGCCTTTTTCACCAATGAAAAATGGGGTTTTTTTTTTCAATTCCATGGATTAATTGCAGGAGTCCTTCTAGCGCATTTTTCATTTGACATAACATTTTTAGTTTCCCAGTTTCACTATAAAGTGGCTAGTTCTCTGGGTTTCTCTCTTTACCACTTACTTTTATCTGGTTTAATGAATACATACCATATTTTTTGGAATTGAATGGAATAAACCCTTTTGAAATTTCTTTTGTAATGTCAATATCTTTAACTTTCTAATTGCACAAATTTGATCGACAAAGCACTAATTACCTTCTATAAGTAAAAAAAAAAAAAAAAAAAAAACGTTGATTTACTGCTAGATATCATATGTGTATCTTTTTCTGCATCCAATGATCTCATAGCACTGACTAGTGGTGATGTTGCTTGTCAGGCTCTTGAACTGTGGTTTGATTACAACTTCCCTTCGTTTCTCTTCTCAACAACAAGTGTTTGGCAAGGAAGGAAAAAAAATCCCTGCCAAAAGAATCTGCAAGGACATTTTTACATTCCACTTGAGGCCAAAAGAAAAACATGGTTCAGTCATTGGAAGCCATTAAGGGTGGTGGAGGATCCATCAGGGTGGGGACCACAGGCACAATCAGT
>CAMOHE010025036.1:0-52027 GCA_946598075.1 Artocarpus hirsutus
ACCAATTGAGCTACTAGCTCAATTGATACTCGAGAAGGAAATAAGAACCTCTTAAGAGAGGTTTGAGGTTCGAATCTGAGGGACGCGAAAGAAATCCCTGACGGGCCAGAGGGCCCTAGAGGGGATAGTACGGATGAGTGGGCGGCAATGGAACGGTTCTATGGAGCCACAAGTCCGAGGGCCCCGCAAGGTGGGTCCTATGGAGGCTTGAGGTGGGGCCCGCACCGGATGCCACAAGATAAGGGCATAGCAAGACTTGCTAACACACTTGAATTGTACCAAAGAGTCTGCAGGGAGCCGCAAAAAGATGTCCTGCACCACATCTTCCAACAGATTTGTAACGTCCAGATTTTAACTAAGGGTGATTAATGTGTAAAATGGTGCATTAGTGTGCCTAAATGTGATTTGAACTTAACTTAAATATTTTGTGATATTTTTAAATTAATCTCATTATTAATTATTTATATTTGTTGTTTTAAATTGCGAAACAAAACAATTTTTCAAATATTCAATATGTCCCCTTTGCGGAATACCATGTGCTGAACATGGTTTTCACTCTGAAACCACCCTTTCCTTCTCTATTTAATCCTTCTCTCTTCCTCTCTTCCCCACTCACTTCTCTTTCTCTCAGACTCTCTTTTTCTCTCTCTCTCTCTCTCGTGCTGCCTCTCTTTCTTTCCTTCCCTTTCTCAATTTTTGATTCAAAAATAAAGCTCAAGCTTCAATTCTCAGTGGATTGGAAGCTCGAGAATGCATTTGAACAATCATAAACTCGATTCAAAGCTCGAATTCAAGGTTAGTTTACTTTTTTTTTTTAAACTATAAATTTTGCCCAAATTCTTCAATTCTCTTTGTATGATGAAATTTGAGTTTCTTGAGCTTAGAAAACCTTAAATCTAAGTTAGTATAACTCAAATTATCTTGAATATAGGCTTAATTTAACAAAAATTGAATTAAATCAAAATTTTTCCTTTTTTCTCATTTTTGGATTTCTTTAAAAATTTCTATGTAAAACTTGTTTAATAGTGTTTAAAAGTGTTATAGCATGTTTATCTATGATTTATGAATGTTTTGTATGCTCTGGAAATTGAAAAACAGGTTGGAAATGAGATTTCAAGCTCGGGGAGGCCGAGACTAGAAATCTAAAATTTTTCAGATTCTACCAGTTCGACTGGCCAAATTCATGAGTTCAGCAAGCTAAATTCATTTGGACCCAGATGGTCGGTAAGCCGGATACAACAACTCAGTTGGCCAGACCAGGGAGTCTGGTAGGCCGATCGAGCTTGGTAAAAAATTTGTTATTTTCACCAGTTTTTGTCGTTCAAAACCTAATTAGAGACTATAAGCTTATGGTATGATTTTGTGAACTTTAATGGCACACTAAGATGCCATGAGATAACATAGAGATGTAGAATACTCAAAGCTAGACATTGACGAGCTTAGTTTATATTTAAGGTTTTTCATGGTTCCGTGAACCTAACTTATAGCGGATTGAGACTACGGTGTTGAGTATTAGTATTGAATATTGAGGGAGGACTCTAGACCTCTTTCGTTGGTAGCCATGTTTTAAAAATGATTTTGACTACAAAATGATTTCTTTCAAAGAAATGTTTTTAAGAAATAATCAATATGAACTAATTAGTTATTTTCATCAACTGTTGAATAATGGAATAATCATAATTAATGTAAATGAAAACACATGGTAACATGAGACTTAAATAATGACATTGAGCCGGACATGTTAAAAACACCGTTTAGAATGATACACTAGAGCATGATGCTATACTCAGAGATCCGGTCATGTAGAGTGTGACTTTGGAGGCACGTCCCAAAACCCAACTGGGTCACCACGGTGGTGATTACTATGCCTTTGCCTAAGACAAGATAAATTATTAAGACCATTTCTAGATGAATAATGAACAAAATGGTAAGAACGTATTTAAAAAATCTTATGACTCTTTTGCCATCATGGAGTTTTCTATTTAAATTAAATGTTTTCCAAAGCTTAGTCCTACTGAGCTTTCCACTCACTATTTTATTTGTTTTAAAATTCCACCTAGGTGGAATTTAGCTTAGGACTGACTTGGAGACTTCTAAATAGACACGTGAGCAGTAGGAAACTTGTTTAGGTATCCGTTTGATTAATTCAAGGCATGTATTACTTTAATCTTTCTTTCTTGTATGGGGCTATGGTTGTAACTTAATTATTGTCGGTACTATGTGTGTGCACTAAATGTGGGTCCAGTGAGACCCCACTCGTACTCACTCTATTTTATTATTTTATTTCATTTCATTTGCATTTATTTCTCTAATAATTGGTTTAAAAGCACTACAAGAAAAATTACATTTAATGACATATTATTTACGACATGTAGTTTTTAAATGTCGTTGAAAAGTACATACAACGACATCTCCAACAAAGATATCGTTAATAACATTCGAAACAATAATTAAGACATCTATATAGATTTCGTATTAAAGGTCTCCTTTTAACGACAATAGTTTAGTGTCGTTAAATTATTTAACGACAAGTAGGAGATTCGTCAAAGCCTTGGAGATTCTACGACATCTCTTATAAACGACATTTTGACCAATGTCGTTTATAAAGGGTGACATGAAATCTCCAAGGCTTTGACGACATCTCCTACTTGTCGTTAAAAGGAGACCTTTAATACGATATCTATATAGATGTCGTTAATTATTGTTTCAAATGTTGTTAATAATATCTTTGTTGAAGATGTCGTTGTATGTACTTTTAAACGACATTTAAAAACTGCATGTCGTAAATAATATATCATTAAATGTAGTTTTTCTTGTAGTGAAAGGGTTTTAAATCCTCATGTTTTTAAAATAACCTAATCCTTAATTGGGTTTTAGTTTAAATATCGGCTTAATCAACTTAATTAATCTGTCACATCCCTCCTAAATTTTAGGCCATGACAAGATTCCTGAATCTTGCCATTTTCCACTACCTAATAAAAATTTAACATCATCAACATATCGATATATGCTACATAATTAGAAATGTTTTTTTTTCCTTAAGAAAACTTTCATAAAAGATCCGGCCAAAATTAGTTTCATGATTCAAATTTTTTTTCCTTCTTAAGAAAATTTTCATAAAAGATTCGGCCAAAATTAGTTTCATGATTCAAAACATTTAAAGGAAACAACCCCCAAGCCAAGAATTGCTCCATAAGAAAACCAAACTTCACATGCAAACTTATTGTTACAAGTATATTCATTGAGCAATCCTATACATCCCAATCGGGTGAAAACCACCCCATTCAATATGGAAGCAGATATGGCCTAGGTTTCACATGTATCAAAATGCATGACCCCACATAGAAAGAATTTTTGAAAAAGAAAAATGAAAATATCCCAAGTCCAAGAGAGCAAAAAAATAAATAAAAATAACTTCGTCGTGTTTATTATTGTTCTTAAAATTTTTGAAATATTTTGTATGTCTTTCAAAACAAAAATTTTAAAAATACTTTTAATACAATTTTTAAAAAAAATTTATTTTTTTAAATAAAAATATTTTTACTTATTTTAAAAATAATACTAAACCACTCATCATTTATTGCATGCTCTTTCCTTCTTTTTGTAGACTTTGCGCAGATCACTGTTCACAGGCCTGAAAGGGCGGCAAACGCCATTATCACATCTTTTTGCTCCTCTCTTTTTAAAAAATAAAAAAAAATAAAAAAAAACTTCGTTGCTTCTCTAGTCCCTTTCCACATTTTCATGTTAAAATCTAAAACAAAAACATACATTTGACTTTAAAATTTCTTGCTATTTCTACATACAACAATAATTTTAGATTTAGTTTCTTCTCCTTTTTTTTTACGTTTTTATTCTTCATTTCCTTTATATATTTGTTTATTTTCTCCAGCTTTCAATCTTTCAAGTTAAGCGAAAACAAATTTTTAGCGTAACAATTGATCAAATCATCCACACCGTATTTCTTATATCGGTTGATTTAAGCAACTGAGGTAGCAAATAAAATTTTTGAAAAACAAAAGAGTCGAAGAAAAGAGATGAGGTGAAGAAGTTCGGGTGGAAATCATCCAAAAAAAAAAAAAGAGGCCTTGGCGCCGGAGGAGGATTGTTCGGGCTGACGGTGGAAAAAACTTTCCATTTCCATAAAAAAAAAAAAAAAAGAAAAAGAAAAAATCACTCCTTACTGTTTCTCCTTCCCTCTTGTCAAGGACTTCACATAGATCTCTGCACATACAACAAGTTTCATAAGCAACGATTGTTATAATGGCGGTCGTTTTTCCTTTTAGGGAGGTCGGCAGAAGGTTATGAAAATGGAATAATGGGACAAAGACCAATAAAAAGCAGGAAAAAAAGAAAAATTTAAGCTTTGCCACATGGGTGACGTTTGCCAAGTGGACGATGAGCTGCTTAAATGAGTGCTCGTGGCATATAACGTAAATGGACATTTGGAGGTGGTTTAAACCCCCTTGGGATAGATAGGATTACTCGTATTCATTCAAGAAATTCAAAACACATACTTCCTAAACAACAAAGAAAATCAAGATTACTAACCTCCCTTTTCAAGATTTTAAACCAATTTTTCAAACAACATTTTTTACGTTTCCTAATTTAAACAAAAAAAAAAATTTAAATCATCGTATTTTAAACCCATAATATAAAACAAACGGACCCTAACTTAAAACAGAAAGCATATAATATGAACACATTCTAAGGTTGAAATTAGTCATTGTTCAAAGAAGTGTAATATGGCAAACAACAAACAAAATGATTCAAAATTCGCCAAATCGGATAAAAAACATAAGCCCATCAAATTGCTGAAAAACAAAGTCAATCGTCTCATTCATAACCACAGTTGCAATTTTTTTGCCAAGAAAAAAAAGATTGTTGAAGAATAATGTCGGAAACAATGGGAATAATTTTGGAGAAGAGAGAGAAAGTGGTAGGAGCTTACCTTAGCCTTGATAGAAAGCGGAGGTCTCAAGAGTTAGATGAAAATCTCCATTAAAATTTCGAGGGTTGGGACGTTGCAAGTGAAGTGAACAAGTTAACTTCCTTTTTTAAGGAAACAAACCGGAAATACTTGAGTGAGGCTGTGATGGTTAGAAAGGTCACGCTTGCGCATTTTACGTGTTGGGCCGTGACGGTTTCTGTGCTTCGGCGTTATGGAACCTCCGAAACGGAACTTGAAATTAGCGTCAACAAAGCGATACTAACGGGGTGTTTGGCAATAGTTCTCACCACTCATTTCATACCACAAATTTAGTTATGAACAGTAAAAAGCTCTTACATGCTACAGTAACAATAACAAAAATTACTACAGCATAAAACTCTCACATACTACAGTAAAAATGGTTCCCACCACCCTTCCAAACACACCTATTAAATTTACAAATTTAACATTGGAAACTAAATCTCCCATATAATATTATTTTTTATACTAAATTTGTTATATATGAAGTTTTGTGGTAAATTTTTCATAAAATTTAACATATAATAAATTTCGCATTTAATTCTTACTGATTAGGAGATTAATTTTTTTGCTTTAATAATTATAACATTTTTATTTTTTGGTTATTTTAATATTAAAATTTTACTTTTGTAAGTTTTAAAGTTTAATAATTATGACAAAAAGGTAAATATAGCATGCTAAATAGTATTATGCATTAGAGTATAAAAGAAAGAGTTTGTTTGGGAAGCTTGTCAGAAAAACAAGGTTAGAATTTGTACAATGTAAAATAATAATTATAACATTCTTATTTTTTGATTATTTTAATATTAAAATTTTACTTTTACAAGTTTCAAGGTTTAATAATTATAACAAAAGGTAAATATAACATTCTAAATGGCATTATGCGTTAGAGTATAAAATAAAGAGTTTGTTTGGAAAGCTTGTCAGAAAAACAAGGTTAGAGTTTATATAGTGTAAAGTTCTAATATGCTACAGTGAAAAACAAAAGTTTGCTACAGTGTAAAGCACTTATATATTATAATTTTCAAGTTCAAACTAACTTCCTAAACGAACTCAAAATAACACATCAAATATGTTAATTTTATATTTTTGTGATAAATATAACATTAGTATTAATAATTACACTGAAATAGTCTTAACAGGTATTTTTTCTAATCTTTACCTCCGCATCACCATCCATAGACATGAAAAAAATATCTAAAAAATAAAAACAAAACAAAAAAAAAAGTTACATGTTTTTATTGTTTAAGTGCAAAATATAATTATGAATACATAATGGTAAATCGCACTATATCGACCATTTTGTTTAATCATTTGAAGTGACAGCATATTTTAAGACACATATTTTAAGACATTAAAAGTTCACAACATTCCCAATCCTCGTCTTTAACATTCCAATTTTATCCTTTCAATTCCTTTTCCCCCAATCCCTCCCCCTTCTCTCACATCTCCTACTCGCTCTCTCTCTTGCTTTCTCTCTCTTCTTTGTACTTGTTGCTCTCTCTCTCCCCCCTCCATTTCAACCGTTGTTCGAAGCTCACCATCATTTGGAGGTCGCCACCCTCCATTTCAATTGTTCAACGCTCATCGTCCTATGTACTTGTGGGGGAGCTAGGTGAGGCCAAGTGGTTACCCCACTCACATTTTGAAAATTAAATTTTGACACTTTAAATTTTTATTACGCCTCATTTAGATTTAATATTTTCATATATACCATACTGATTTTTAAAATATCTTTAATGTAATACTATAATGATGTACCAATGTCAAACATGATATTTCAGTTTAAAGATACTCTCCAGTACAATGTTATTTTTTATGTTAAATTTGTTATATGCTAAACTTCGTAGCTTTTTACGTCCTCAAAATACAATAGTATAAAAATGAAAAGAAAAAGCTATCGTAAGATATCCTTGTCATTAGTGCATGTTTCTAAACATTAGGTGGGAGTAAAATCGTATCAAAATAATAATAAAAAAAAGATAGAGAAATTGAACACTTAATGACAAATCCATACCAATAGGGTATTTTCATAACATAATCATGGTATAATCTCAATATATATTTCTAATAGTTCTAGAAAAATATGGTGGTATAATTTTTATGTCATTTATTCTTGAAAAAAAAATTAGTGTATGCCATCCTCACTGAAGTGAAAAGCTGACTTTGCCACTGTTTCTACTTCATCTCTTTGTGACATATTTCTCGAAGGGGGAGAGAGAGAGAGAGTTGTCACGCTTCCGCGTGAATCGATCTCTATATCTCTATAAATGGTTCTCTTTCACATTTCATTTATGTGGACGTTCTTGGAGGTAATTCGCCATATAAAGTTGATGTATTTTTTTATTTTTTATTTTTATTTGTTTTAAGATCTGCAAGTGTAATTTTGATATTTTGTATTATAGTACATATGAATTTATAATAATTGGTCTGTGTAAAATCTTTAATCAAAATTTATGCTGTTACTTTTTATTCTCTTAAAATTAGCCTATTTTGTTTATTCTCCTTTCAAAAGAAAAAATATTTGCTAGAACTAGAGAGAAGCTATTTCTTTCAGTCCTATGCATAGCTGGAGATACACTCTAATATAAGGAGAGATATTTTTGACATTTTAAAAAAAGAACATAGCTGTCAAAATATAATTTTAGAGTTCGATCGATTGGTTATCCAATCACATTGGATAATTCACTCACTCCAAGGAAAGCTAAATGAGTGTGCATAACTCATATCCGTACCAAATACCTAATTAAGACATAGCATAACGATGGTCAATTGTTCTATTAATTATGGCACCTTTTTAATATTTCTCCTATGCAAATAAGGGAAACTTATTAAAGCTTTGAGCATGAACGTAAAAAATCCACGAAATTTTGAGATACCAAAATATTTTTACACTGTAATATTGATTTCGCAAAATATTTAAGAAATATCAGAAATATTGATAAAAAAATCGATATTGAAAAATCTGTAGTGCATTTTATATAAAATTTTGGTACATATCGAGGATATTTTGGTAATAGAAATTACAAGAATTAATAGATTTTTTTCTTAAATAATTTATCAGTATTTTATACTTTCAATGAATAATATTTGTCCTATATATGTTAAGAATATTAAAATTGGACAAAGATAATATTTCTATGAGTTTACAACCAATAAATTTGGAATCAAATTATAGCCGCTCCTCTAATGAGGCTCCTCATGCTTAGTTTCCATACAATTAGGACTTTGAAAACAATAATGATTACACAATTTTTAACTATCCTCATGTGAGCATATCACTACCATCTCAAACAAACAATTGAAAGATTCACAGTTTCCCATACATATAAATATAGTAGGAAGAAGTCAACAAACCTACGTATGATATATTCATAACTACTTTTAGCACTACTCAATTAATATGTACTCTATTAATATGTCATGACACCGATATTATTTGAATTAAGATGAAATTTTAACCATGTTTGAGCCTCATAGAATTTCTCTTTAGTATTAACAAATCTAACATGTATAGAGTTTATTGTGTAAATCATGTTTATTTCTTTCTTTTTAATGTTTGTTGTAAAGTATTAAAGGTATATTTAACATAAAATTTTCATAATTTTCATAATTTTTGTGCAAGTTTCTACTAACATCGATATTTTCCTCAAATTTTCTTTAAACTTGAAGTTTCGATATTTCCATCAGTACAGATATTTTCATCCTTGGTTCTGAGTATCTTTTAGAAATCGGTTGGAACTAATTTACTATAACGCGTTAGAGCCTTACACTATAGCTTATTTTTGCTTTATATTGTAGCACATAAAAGCTTTTTATTGTAGCAGTTGAAACAATATAATTAAAATGATAATGCCAATCGAAGCATCTTTTTCGCAGACATATTTGATTATTGAAACCAAAAACCTCGTAGAGATTAAACTACTGTAGTGTTGTAATTTTCTTGAATGAATTGAAAAAGACCACTGGCTTTTAAATAGCAGTACTCTCTCCCTTACTTTTTCCCCCTCCCCCACTAGAAGTTTCAGCTTCCCTTTTTTTTGTTTTCCAAGTTTCCGACTAGGGATGTCAATGGGTTTGACCCGCACTTTGTGGATTGCGGTGCGGTAGAGGTTGCTTTACAATGGGGTGGTGTGGGTCAAACCAAAACCCGCACCGTTTACTTGCTCTAGGGATGTCAATGGGTTTGACCCGCACTTTGTGGATTGCGGTGTGATAGAGGTTGCTTTACAATGGGGTGGTGCGGGTCAAACCAAAACCCGCACCGTTTACTTGCTCAAGATTCTAGCTTTCTATAGCCCTGCTAAAAGACGAAGAACAGACCAAATCGAATGTCACTGTACTCAAACTAAAAGATGTACAGCGAACCCAGTATTTCTTATTCAATCAACTCCACCAAACTCCTATTAAGCAATAAAGCTTTGGTAGGCTTTCCACCACCATAAAACTGAATTGAATTTGAGAGGAGAGAGAGTATTAGTTCATGTTGTGGTTGAGGATTGACCAAACGGCTTGACGAGGCAGTAAAGGAAGAGCGTCACGACTATCGAATGGAAGCTTCACCGAAGATGATGATGATGAGAAGTAACAAAGAGTGAAGAACATGGTGGCTGTGAAGGAATGGAAGAATTTGAAAAAGAGGTCAAAGAAAATTTCAATTAAGGAAATGACCTCTTTTTTTTTTTTCACCAAAAAAGTGTCGAATTTGAAAAAAGGGCAAAAAAAATTTTGAATTAAGAAAATGGCCTATGTTTTTTTGCACTAAAAAACACCCATTTCTGAGCAAGTAAGGTGCTCTAGTTTTTTTCAAAAAGATAAAGAAAATCATTATAGCAAAGTAAGGAACCTTAACAGGATAGAAAAAAAAAAACTAAAGCCATTTTCGTGTCCAAAAAGCTCGTGTTTTGGTGCCAAAAAAAAAAAAAGAGGCCATTTGGCCCAAAAGGCTTTTTAGTAAAGCCTTTTATAAAAATCCCTCCTAAAAAATACGCTTTTCTGGGTAGGAAAATCACCCCAGTTTTTTTTCATAAAGATAAGGGAAAAAACTGTAACAAGGTAAAGAACCTAAACATGATGAAAAAAAAAAAAAAAACTGGAACCATTTTTATGCCCAAAAAACTTGTTTTTTGGGTCCCAAAAAAAAAAAAGAGATCATTCGTCCAAAAAGGCTTTTTCTTAAAGCCTTTTAACAAAATCCCCCCGAAGGAACAAATGAGGAAGCCATGGCTAGAGAGAGAGTTAAATACTGGTTTCTTTCTCTAAAAGTTTCAATGACTAAGTGAATTAGTGTTGCACGGTGGCAATTTCAGATCCCAACAAATTGCTTGCTCTTCAAGTGTTTTCTTTAGAGTCTCAACTTCTGCCGCCAGAGCTTCCATTTGTCGGTTGTCCTGAGGGACTGCTTCTGTCTCTTCCATTGTGGTTTCCAGAGTGTGCTGGTTGTCGATGTTGTCTGCCATTTGAATCCAAGTCTTAAATCCTAGAATTGGTGACTTGATGAGCCCCACGGTGGGCGTCAAACTGTAGACGGTGAATCTACGATCAAGATGTTAAAATTCCAAAGTGAGCTATTAGTAACTTGGGCCCTCAAATCACCAGTAAATGGACCTGTTAACTCGAGTATATATGTAAGATTAGAATAAAATAAACAAAGCAATGCAGAAATAAGAGAGCACGTAAAATTTATAGTGGTTAACACTGTTAATAAAGAGCTACGTCCACTGTAATTCACTATGGTGTATTGAGTGTTGATTACAAAGAAAATGAGTAAGTAAATTGGTAGGGTTTCAGTATTTATTTTTTCGTCCCCTTACAACAAAGCAACCCTCCCCTTATATAAAGAATGAGAAAGAGTCGTGGCCCTTAACCATCAAGCGGAGTGGGATACTGCCTTGTAAGTGCTATAATAGTGGTACACGTGTCGATTGACGATTAGCTGCAGAAATCACGTCTACTTCATGTTTTGGTCCAAGACTAGATGTGTTTTAACTGCCAGAACGTGTTGTTAACCGTCAAATTGAGACGATCGATTTGGTCAAACAAAGGATTCAAGAGTGTGGATTATGTTGGATGAAAAGCTTTCAAAAGAAATAATCAAGCCAAAAGAACCAAATGAATGGCTGATTCAATTGGTTGGTCTTGTTCGATCCATTCAGTCATCTCCATTATTGGGCCGCCAGGGCCTGTGGGTGGCAATTTGGGCTGAACTAAATTGTACCCCAATAGTTAGCCTCCCACTCCTTAGTTGATGTTATGGACTACAGGTGTGAAAATCAAGCCTTGAAACCGAATGCACGTGACTTAGACATCTTTTCATCCGTGTTGGAATCATTACTTCTCCTTGGGAAATCGTGACAATTAATTACCTGCAACACGTGTCCTCATGCAATTGGCAACCCATTAAAAACCACTACAATGCTGACGTATGCATCTGATTCGAAAGGACACCGCCCTGGTTTGAGCGAGAACTTGAAAAGACGCGTAACCTTAGCCCTCGGATCAGATGGCTCTGAATCGATTCCAACTATCGATCTGGTGCCCTCGGATGGTATATAACTCATTCCCTTCCTCACATCTTCATTCTGCTTCTCTCTCTTCAAACTCAAGGCGATTTTCCTTCTATTTTTCTTAGTTTCTTCAAAGCTTTCAAGCAAGATTTTCTTCCTCTTCTTTAATTTTCTTGCAATTTTCCTTCCATAATCTTGTTTTTCTTCCGATTCTAAGCATTTTGGTACCAAACACGCTTCATTCCCTAAGAAAATCAGTGACTGTTGGACCTGTTTGGTTGTCGAGACCATAAAACACTCAAGAATTGTTTGAAGCCTTCCAAATTTTAGGATCTTTCATCTTTTTGATCTTCAGAACCCTAGATTTCCTTTGATAGTTTTGTTTTCGTAGAAATGTCAAAGGTAGTTGTCATTGATTCAAGCTCTAGCAGTAGAGAGGATCCCTGGTCGAGTAGCAACAAAAAGGAGGTGGATGAAATGATCTGCCAATAAAGCTTGATCGAATCAAGTGCAAGAATGACCGGAGCCAAGACCAGTGAAGAGGCGTCGAGCCGAAGAGCGAAAAGAAACAAGTCAGCTGGTCCCTCGAGGGCAATCGACGACGTCGAATAGATCGAATAGAGGAAATACATTTCTCTAACTAAAGGGGTCTCATTTTTTACAAAGAATCCAAAATCTATTCTGACAAAAGGCGACTTGTTGATTGTAAGATCGAAGTACGGGATACCAGCTTCGGTCGAAATACATCTGTCATATCCAGGGGAGCAAGCAGACACACAAAACGATAACTGATTTTGTGTATATACTAAGTGGTTTGAACTTGGCCTTCGATTGTTGATTCTGGAGTTTATGATCAAGATTACCAGACACTTCTACATTTCCATGACTCAGCTTATGCCCAACGGTGTCCGACTGCTCATCGCCCTCATGGTTTTGATAAAGGAGGCCGGAATGGACTTCGATATATACGACTTCCTTATATGCTATTATTTGAAGCCGAATAGCAAAAACTTGGGCCGTTTCTACTTTGTGTATAGGCAGTCGGAGCAGTTGATAACAGAGTTCGTAAATGCTAACAGGCACTGGGAGGAGCGATGCTTTTTTATGTCGATTAATAGCAACTCCTTCGAATTAACTGCTCGATTTCCTTTTTCATTTGCTTTTGGTCATATTGGTAAGTTCCATTAGTGCTTACTTTTAAAGCAGTAATTTTAACTAATCATAAGCAATTTCTTTCTTTGTAGATTACGAACTGAATCACCACGCACCAATCGGTAAGCAATTCCAAACAAGGTTGGATGCATTACTAGTGCTAGAAGGGTGGACTTGGGCAGAAGTCTCATAACCCGATAGACTTCAGAGGTCTTCGATTTGGAAGAGATTTAGAAAAATCCCCATAGGTATTCCTATTCGATTTTCAAAATGAGTCGATTGGATTTTTGTATGCCATGGTGCACTTCAGCGTCTGTACGGTCCGTCAAAATATATTACAGCTCTATCTGACGAGGACGTTCATCTCGCAAAAGCCGCGTTGTTAGCCATGAAGGTTACACTGCCTTCCATTGGTGAGGTGCAAAGGAAGAGAGCCGTAGGTAAAGCGGTGAAGAAAAGAGGCGAACCGTCAGCAACAAAAAAGTCAATCCCTCTAACTTTATCTGATCCTCCTCCTCCTTTCGACATACAGCCCCCACTGTCGAAGAAAAGAAAAGGTGGTGAGGCCTCAACGTCGACCAGGGATGCAGAGGAAGAGGTTCCCAATAAGACCCTCGATGTCCCAATAAACGTCAACATCATGCAAGACAGAGAGGCCGCGACAAAAGGGGTTGTAAATTTTTACTTCGATAAAGATAAGGAGCTCCTTGGTGGAAAACCATTCACTTGGCTTTACAACGAATTGGTTGCAGCGATGGGGCAGGTTGATCTTTAACATAAGTATAATTCTGTTTACTCCAATCGCATCATTCAATACTAAAATCTAATCGTGTAGGCTCTTTTGCTTTACAATCTGTTCGTAAACAAGGCTACTAACAAGTATGAGTAAGAGCTATTGAGAAGCAAGAAGCTAGAAGAGGAGTTGCAGAAGATGAAAGTCGAGAGGGACAACAAGTAAAAGGAGCTCAATACCGCGGCTGATGCATTGAACAGGTCAAAAGAGAAAGTGTTGAACCTATCTAGCAACCTTTGACTTTTAGACGAAAAAGTCAACGTTCTGACGAAGGCAATGACTTCAAAAGACAATGACATCGAAGAGGTCAAGGAGCAACTGCTCGAGGTCCATGACGAAGGCACGACTGGAGACTTTGATGGAATTCAAATCGGGTCAACTTAGCGTTGAAACAATCGACGAAGAAATCAAAGAGCTCCAAGAATTACTGTCAATGGATGACCAAAATGTCCAAGTCAAATCAGGCCATGAAGATATCACTGTCGAGCCTCCTGCCATTGAATCCGATGCTGCTGCGATTCCAACCAGTGAAGTTGCTGAGCCGTCAACCTTGGAGCCAACCGAGGGTGCAAATGTTGAACTTTTGGAGGGGGGAGATTCTTGAAAGATTTCTGTTTTGTATTCAATTTGTCATTCCTGTTTCATTTGTATTGAACATTTTAATTCTGATGAACAAAACTTGTAACTTTAAATTCAATTTCTTGAATTCGAAAGTGGATTAATATTGCTTTCATCTCGCATGCAACGATTGAGTCTCTTGGTTTAATAATCAGAAAATAACTAAACCAAAGGGATCATTATAATATAGAGTAGGGCCGCAACCTCGGCATAAATCAAACTTAAACATAGCTTAACAGAGCCATGCAGATGACGTTTCAATCTTAGACAGCTTTAGGGCCGATCAAACCAAGCTTGGCCTTGAGTTAACAAGAAATACCTTAAGACCGAGAGCCCAAATTAAGTTGTAATCAACAATAAAAATGTAAAATTAAACTCCGGGAGGTAATCAATTTCTCTTAATCTTAAGGATCAATAACGTCATTAATTTGATAAGGTATTGGATCGAATGATCGAGTAGAGTCCAAGAGTTGGCCATAATAATCATAATTATGAGCGATCAGATCAATTTAGTCGAATAAAAAGTAGAGCCATTTAGATGGCATGGTGAAGGCATTCAAATCGAGCTGGTCAAATCCGTAGTTTATGCCATAAATATGGCAATTCGAGAGTTTGGATCGAGCTGGTCAAGTTCGAGCCATGAAGATGGCATTTGAAAGGTTCAGATCGTTTTGGTCGAGTCCGAAGTCAAGCCATGAAGATGGCTCTGTAAAGTTTTGATAGATCTGGTCAAGTCCAAAATTGAGCTATAGAGATGGCTTTATAGAGTTTGGATTGATCTGGTTGAGTCCAAAATTGAGCCATGAAGATGGCATGTGGAGAGTTTGGATCGATTTGGTCGAGTCTGAAGTTGAGCCATGAAGATGGCGTTTGGAGAGTTTGGATCGATCTGGTCGAGTCCGAAGTTGGATCAAAAAGCTTAGCCACGTTTCTTGAAGAAAGAACTTGTCAATTCATGTATTTTGTGGAAATAAAATTTGAAATAGTAAAGCGACTGCACTCGTTCATATCGTATACAAGCTGCCTACGTACCTTTTGTATGGGAATCAAGCCAAACGTAGTTCAATTACATGACAAATCAAAATCAACGTATTACAAATAATACTTCCTTAAATGGTTTGCGTTCTAGCTCTTGGTAATGAAAGATCCATCCAGCTTCTTTAGCTTGTACACTCTATCTCGAACGACAGTCTGTATTCGATAGAGCCCTTCCCAATTAGCCATCAATTTTCTAGCGTTGGCTTCTTTAGTGTTCTGAAAGACCTTTCTGAGCACGAGCTCTCTTTCCTAGAATTTTCTAAGCTTGACCTTCTGGTTGTAATATCTAGTTGTGGCTTGTTGGTAGCAACCTAGGTGATAGAAAGCCTTGTCCATCTTCTCATCGACCAAGTCCAATGCATCCTGCCTCATCTCATCATTTTTTGCTTCATTCAGTAGAGAATAATTGACTCAAAGATCCCGTGTGACTATCTCAGCTAGAATAACGGCTTTCGTTCTGTAAACGAGCAAAAAAGAGGATTCATCAATTGCCCTTCTCGGAGTCATTCGATAGGTCCGTAACAACATCGGGAGTTCCTCGACCCATCGTCTTTTTCTTGCCTCGAGTTTCTTCTTCAGATTCTTCACGATCGTCTTATTCGTTGCCTCTGCTTGTCTGTTTCCTTAAGGATATCTTGGTGTTAAGAAGCTTAGAATAATATCCCAATCACAATAAAACTTCCTGAAAGACGACGAGATGAACTAAGAGCTGTTGTCAGTGACTATCTCTCTTGGAACTCCGAACTGACAGATGATATTCCTCCAAATGAATCTTTCGACATCTCTTTCTTTAACGTTCGCAAAAGCTTTGACTTCGACCCATTTGGAGAAATAATCCATAAGGACAAGCAAATACTTGACTTGTCCAGGTGTCAGAGGAAACGGCCCGACTACATCCATCGAATACTTCATGAAATGTTATGGCGAACTGACTAAAGAAAGCTCTTTTGGTGGTTGATGAATAATGGGAGCGTGCCTCTGGTAGCTATCACGTTTGCAAGCGAAGTTCTCACAGTCGCATTGCATGGTCGGCTAGCAGAATCCTTGTCTCTTCACCTTGTTACACAATGACCTTCCGCCTGAATGATTTCCACACGATCCCTTATGTACTTCTCGAATGACTTTCTCGATCTCGTCTTCTCCGAGACACTAGAGATAAGGTCTCGTGAAAGAATGTCTATAGATTTTCCCATCAATCAAGAAGCCAGCCATCACTGATGTACATTTGAATGGGCGTCCTCCAATCGTCCTTTGGATCAACATAATTCATGCCCTCGACTGGCATAATGATGGGGCTATCGATTCGCTCCAAAGAGATTGTTCTCCTTTCGCTTACTTCGACGGCTGATCCCAAGTTCATGAGCGCATCGGCTCTAGAGTTATGTTCTCGTAGTATATGCTTCACCTCGAAGTTTTCAAACTGTGCCTTCAGTTTGTTGACTAAACTCAGGTATAGATGTATCTTCTCATCTCGTGCCTCAAATTCTCCATTTACTTGGTTAACGACCAATATGGAGTCACTTTCCAAAAAAAGTTTAGTAGCCCCCAATGCAGAAGCGAGCCTTGTACCAGCCACCATGGCCTCTTATTCGGCTTCATTGTTGGTAGCCCTAAATCTCAATCGAAAGCTCTGTTCGATCTCCTCACTAGTTGGGGAATTCAGAACTACTCCTATTCTTGACCCTTTTTCATTGCTCGACTCGTCGACTTACACAACCCATGTTCCTGATCCGTATTCTTTAGCCCTACAAGTTAATTCAGCGATGAGATCTGTGAGCACCTAAGCCTTCAATGTTGTCCGAGGTTTGTACTCGAAGTCAAACTCCATCAATTCGACCACCCATTTCGTCATTCTGCCAAATATGTCAGGCTTGTACAAAATTGCTCTCATCGGGTACGACGACAGCACCACAATAGTGTGTCCTTGAAAGTATGGACGGAGTTTTTGAGCCAACATGACGAGTGCAAGAGCAAGCTTTTCAATGATCAAGTATCTCGTTTCAGCGTCCAACAAGGTATGGCTCACGAAGAATACTGGGTTTTGGACAGCATCTTCTTCTCAAACAAGAGCTGAACTTACTGCCGTCTCTAAAACTACCATGTATAGGTAGAGCAGTTCGTCTTTTTTTGGCTTCAATAAGATTGGTAGGGTTGTCAAATACCTCTTTAATTCTTGGAAGGCTGATTCGCATCTTTCGTTCCATTCGAACTTCGTGTTCTTTTTGAGCAACTAGAAAAAAGGAAAACATTTGTTAGAGCATCTTGTAATGAATTGACTTAGTGCTGCTACTCGACCAGTTAGTTTCTAAATTTCTCACTTGGTTCTTAGAGAATGCATCAATTATAATGCTTTAATCTAATTAGGATTCGCTTCGATTCCACGCTTCATGACAAAAAATCCCAAGAATATGCCGCTCACCACTCCAAAAGTGCACTTTTCTAGGTTCAGCTTCATGCCATATTTTCGAAGAACATCGAAGCATTCTCGCAAATGCTGAACATGAAGATGAGCCTGCAAAGACTTAACCAATATGTCATCAATGTAAACCTCCATATTCTTACTAATTTGTTGCTCGAACATCATGTTGACAAGTCATTGGTAAGTTGTTCCTGCATTCTTCAACCCGAAGGGCATGACTTTGAAACAAAAGATCCCCTATTCTATTATAAAGGCAGCCTTCTCCTGGTCATCAGGGTACAGAAGGATTTGATTGTAGCCAAAGAATGCATAGAGGAAACTTAAAATCTCATGTCCAACTATTACGTCGATGAGTCCATCGATGTACGACAACAGATAGTTGTCCTTTGGGCAAGCTTTGTTAAGATCGATGAAATTGACACACATGCGCTACTTCTCATTTTTCTTCTTTATACTTACCACATTAGCAAGCCAATCAGGGTACTAGACAGGGTGTATAAAGCCAACTTCAAGTAATCTCCTCACTTCGTCCTTGACCATGATGTTTCCCTCGATTCCAAGCTTCCTCCTCTTCTGCTGGACTAGTTTATGTTTTGGATCGACGTTCAATCGATGGGAGATTATGCTCGAATCAATTCCAGGCATATCTACATGAGACCATGCAAAACAGTTAGCGTCAGCTCTTAAAAAATCGATTGTTTGGGATTTTACACCCTCGTCAAGCTGTGACCTGATCTTTACTGTGCGCCTTTCGTCTAGTGGATCAATTTGGACTTCATCAAGTTGCTTTAGAACTGATTTGACACAACTTTGACTGCTACTCACCCTTTGTTGGGTCATCTGTAATTACTATAAAGTCATCTTTTGCTTCATAGCCGTGACGTAATAGCTCCTTGCTACCTCTTGGCTTCCTCGAACCTCTCGAATGCCTCTCTTCATCAAAAATCTAATCATTTGATGGTATGTCAAAGGGACTGCTTTCATGGCGTGTATCCAAGGCCTTCCATAATGATGTTATACCCCGATGGGCAATCCATGACCAAGAAATTGGTTAACTTGTTCTCCCGTGCTGCGTATACTAGGAAGTTGATCCTTCCAATGGTTGTTGTCGCCTCGCCATTGAAACCTACCAATGACGTTGGGGACTTCTTGATTTCCTCTTCATTGATTTCCATCTCTCTCAGCATTGAGAGGAAAAGGATGTTGGCTAAACTTCCATTGTCAACTAATATTCTGCTTATTTCGTAGTTCATGACATTGAGTTTGATAACAAGGGCGTCGTCATGTGGGGTGTCAAGCCCAAATGCCTCGTCACTACAAAACAACATTTCGTACTTGTAGTGCTCGCTATGAGACGAACTTGCAGTCACTTGATTCGCTCTCCTTTGATGCGACTCATCTATTTTACAGAATTGCCACTGAAAATTGAGCCTCCACAAATGGCTCTAATTACCTTCCTGACTGGTGGTAGTGATGGCGTCTTCTCTTGGGCTTGGTCATCTCTTAACCCTCTTCGCTCCTTATCGAGCCCATATATCTTCCTCCCCCGTTCAAAGAGGTACTCTTTCAAGTGCCCTTTCTTGAGAAGTTTCACGATCTCAGACTCAAGGCCTTGTTGTCAATCGTCAAGTGTCCTGTGTCTCGATGAAACTCGTAATATTTTGACTGATCGCATGAACGGCTTGGTGCCATTTTGCCTAGCCATCAAACATAGTCTTTTCCCTTGAGCTAAACAATGAGTTCGGATGGTGATATGCTTAGTGCATATTTTGGGGGAGACATTGGTCGTGTTGTCGATCGAGGCCTGTCTTCTTTCTGCCTCCATTCCCTCTTTGGCGGTGTTCTCTCGATTGCTGTTGCTGCTTCTGACTCCATCTATTATGACTTTTTGTTCTCGTAAACTCCCGCTCGTATATCTCGTTTTCTTCCTCCAGGTCGATCCATCATTTAGCTCTATTCAAGGCTTCTTGGATCGTCTGTGGGTAGTCTGAGCATATGTTGTTTTTGAAGGGGGATTTGTGTAGGAGTCCCTTCTTCAATGCCTCTCTACCAGTTCCATCTTCCAAGTCTAAAATCTCCGAGAGTGCTTTGCTAAATCTTTTAATATAAGCCCTTAGCGACTCGCCCAGGCTCTGAACAACAAACCACAAATCTTTGGTAGTCTTTCCTGTTTTGATGTGTACTGAATAAGCCTTGATAAATGAGTCTATCAAGTCTTCAAAGCTGTCGATCGATCCAATCGACAAGTTGCTAAACCTTTAAAGTGCTGGGCCTTTGAGCGACTGTGCAAAAAATTTGCACATCATCTCATCAAGAATCGAGTCTGGGATGCTTGCGGCACTGACCACGTTCTTGTATTATAGTAGTGGTCTTTCGAGTCTGAGGTTCCATCGAACCGAGCAAACACGAGGTTTCCATATTTGAGTTGTACTATCGAAGTGATCTTCTTCGTAAGTGAGGTATCTCGAACGTTTTTTGAGATGTCATCTAGTGCAGTGGTTTTGCTTGTAGCTTTCAAAACTTTCTGCTCGATTTTCTCTTCTACGAGTTTGGAATTTTCTTAAGCATTTGTCTCATCATGTGTTGGATTAACTCTGGGGTCATTAGAGTAACAGCTAGTGCTTCTTCTTGTTGAGCTATCGGTTCCATACTTCTTTTATCCATTCCTTCACTGTCACGTTTGTATTCCACATTAGCGTTTGCTGTAGTTGTAGCTATTGTCATAGCTGGAGTTGTCATGGCTGCACAAACCGACGTTGTTGTTGGTGCTGAGGTTGATGGAGAATATAACGGCTGCATCGTCCCAATCGGGCTGTAGGTATGTTGCTGTGTTCCTAGTTGTGGGGTCTGAAATTGTCACTATGTTGTAGACGAGGCTGGAAATGTGGAATACCCATAGTATGGGTAATAATACGATTATGAAGCCATCTGGGAGTTTTGGTAGCTAATTTGGCTCCTTAAGGCCAAATTCACACTATTCAATTGCTCCAACCTTTTGTCATGCTCCTAAGAACGAACCGCATGCTCTTCAAGTGTTTTTTTCAGAGTCTCAACTTCTGCCGCTAGAGCTTCCATTTGTCGGTTGTCTTGAGGGACTACTGCTGTCTCTTCCACTGTGGTTTCCAGAGTGTGCTGATTGTTGACGTTGTCTGCCATTTGAATCCGAGTTTCAAATCTTGGAGTTGGTAACTTGATGAGCCCCATGAAGGGTGCCAAACTGTAGACGGTGAATCTACGATCAAGATGTTAAAATTTTAAAATGAGTTATTAGTAACTTGGGCCCTCAAATCATCGTTAAATAGACTTGTTAACTCGAGTATATATGCAAGATTAGAATAAAATAAACAAAGCAATGCAGAAATAAGAGAGCATGCAAAATTTATAGTGGTTCACTCTGTTAATGAAGAGCTACGTCCACTGTAATTCACTATGGTGTACTGAGTATTGATTACAAAGAAAATGAGTAAGTAAATTGGTAGGGTTTCAGTATCCATTTTTTCGTCCCCTTACAACAAACCAATCCTTCCCTTATATAGAGAATAAGAAAGAGTCATGGCCCTTAACCGTCAAGAGGAGTAGGATAGTGCCTTGTAAGTGACTGTAATAGTGGTACATGTGTCGATTGGCTATTAGCTGCAGAAATCACGTCTCCCCCATGTTTCAGTCCAAGATTAGACGTGTTTTAACCACTAGAGCATGCTATGAACTGTCGAATCGAGACAATCGATCCGGTCGAAGAAAGGATTCAAGAGCGCGGATTATCTTGGACGAAAAGCTTCTGAAAGAAATAATCAAGCCAAACAAACGATTGATTCTATTGGCTGGTCTTGTTTGATCCATTCAGTCATCTCCATTATTGGGCCGCCAGGGCCTGTAGGCAATTTGGGCCGGACTAAATTACACCTCAACAATTAGTATAGGTACTATTTATAGATAGAAAAAATAGTTTACGGATCATTTATGAGACAAAGTTAACTTTTTTAATCTAAAATTTAACATATGGACTATTTTTGACAATTGTCTTGGAGTTTGAGGACTATTTATGAGACAAAATTTATTAGAATGACTAATTTTAGGGGAAAAAAAAAGAGTTTTGAGACTATGCATGGATTTAATCCTAAAATCTTTGTACAAAAAGATATAAAGTCCAAACCAAAAAAGAAACGTAAAAATGTTAACATCACAATAGTTTTTCGTAGTTATTAAAATGTTTAACAAATTGTTGAAGTCAAAAGAGAATAAAGATAACTCCCCTAGAATATAATGTAAATCAATAATTAAACTAAACGATGTCGATTATGAACTGAAAATTAGTGTCTTTGATAATTTAGAGACCATCATCGTGCATTACTCTGATAATTAACCTTTTCATCCCTGCAAATCAGAAATTAAAAAAAAATGAAAAGAGACTTCAGGAGCTTAGTACACATGTTATTGTTGTTGTTGTACTCGTGTGTGTACACATACTTACATACATACATATATATATATATGTATATATATATATATATATAAGCACGTACACGGTTGTTTATCATCATGCATGATGCATGTTATAACTTATCAAAGCATGCAGTTCTTTTTCCCTGCACAAATTATGGAAAATGTCTAGATCTTTTTTTTTTTTTTTCAAAAAGTAAATTTAAACAAAGAAAAAGAAACTTCTAAAGGAAAATTCGTTACTATTTTACGCATGGTTATAACCTTGCATAATGTAACCAAAAATAGTACTCTCGATTCGACAAAGAAACAAAAACAGGTTTTTACTACATGAATTATGTTCTATCATGAATATAAGATTGGTGCAAGTATCTTATATATATAGGTACGATATACGAATATTGTGTATATTGGACAATACATTAAAAGCTATTGGTACTATTGGTTATAATTTGATTTATAGATTAAAATACAGATACGCATGATGAGGATATGAATTTGTATATGAATATATATATATATATATATATATATATATATATATATATATTAAGTATGTTAGTATATATGTCATTATCAAGAAATTAAACGCCGCAAGGCCTCTTCAGCAGCCTTAACCCTCTCCTTCAAAAATTCCACCATTTTCCTAAGCTCTTCATTCTCCTTTTGTAATTTTTAAAAATTTTCGTTCTTTTCCAGCTAAATCACCCCGCAATTTCCTAAACGTCGCCTCCAAATTTGCCTTCTCCTTCTTCAGTTCCTCCTAATTAATTGGTTTACAAAATGAAAATTATAAAAATTCATTCATTTAAATTAAACTATTAAGTAATTATGAGAAGAACAATAAAATTTTAGCTCAGTGCTATATAATATTAAGGAAATCCTGTATATATAGTAGAAAATACTTATGGAATCAAACTTAAAAAAATGAACATAACAACAAATCTGATAAGAGAATATTAATATATAGAATATGATCTCTCATAGACTATATAGTATTTTTTTTTCATACCTCTCACAAATTATAAGTGATGTATCTAATCATAGAATATACTACATAAATACATATAAACAAATATACTGGTATAATGACAACACTATATATATATATATGCCAGTTTCTTGTCAAGCCATTCATCCTCTTCATCTTCAACAACATCAACTTCTATCAGCCATATTGGGTATTCTTCTGTTCTACTCTTTTGAAAAGAGAAAAAAATAAAATCAAACCAAACAAGGTTCGCACTATATCTCATGTATTGGTACTTAATTGGTATTTATAAGGCGTTGTTAGCATCGAACGGGAAACTGATATCACAATTATGAAAAAGGGAAATTAAGACGAGGATATGGAAAATAAGATATTTCTATTTTTGAACGGGCAATTTCAAATAATTTTTTGTGATACTTAAATTAAATTAAGATTCGAGCACTGAAGAGTAATAGTGAGAATGGTAAGCGTAATTTTTTTTTGGTAAAACTGATGAAATTAATAATTTTAAGTTTCCCTTTTCAAAAAGTGGCAACAATATCAATAACAAGTTGAAAGAAGTAACAATATCAATAATAAGTTGAACTTCCCCTTTAAAAAAATAAATAGTAAGTTGAACTTTTATGGTAAGACGGCGTGTATATCTATTACATAAAGTTTTTGCGACGGTTCTCCACAAATTTGTCGATTAAAAGACCAATCCACTAAAAAAAAAGTTAAAGGTTTAGACATTGATTACCTACATATGAGGAAAGCTAATTCATTTTGCTCTTCAGAACATGGGATGTACCGCGTGGCTATCGTTTAGTACAATTATTCAGGGGGAAAAAAAAGTAACATTGAAGTTATATTTACTCTCCTATGAATTTTACTTTAATATTTACATTTTTTAAGAACAGTACTGAATTTTATTAATCAGCCAAATCAGCTAAAACAGCAAAAGATGACTGATGAAGGAGTTTTGCGAGTCACATGAGGAGGGAGGGAGAAAAGAGAAGCAATCATATAAAAAAGAGGAGCGAGAGAGCTGAGGAGAGAAAGTCGGTGTAGGATAGGGACAAATATAGAAAACCAAATTATTTAAATTAAAGTCGGCCTATTAATTTCTAATATAGAAAAATGTGCTATTTGTTTTCAAGGACGCGAAATTTGGTCTATTTGGTGTTATTTATAACTCAAAGAATGAAAACGAGATTAATTTGGCAGTGTGGAAATAGTTGTAAAGAGCTTGTTTTCTTCAGTCGCATACCTGGGCTTATTTTTTAAGCCAGTTAGGTGGCTTTTTTTTTTTTTTTAACGGGAGGGGGTTCCTTTTATTTTAATTATTTGATTATGATGAACATGTGTTGCTCACTGCCCTATGTGTTTAAGGTTTATTTTGTCTTTGAATTCTAATGCATGTTTTGAATTATTAAAAATTTATTTGAAGCTAATTTTCGGATATGTTATAGTTTTAGATGTCTATTACATGTAGGATTTTTGTATTATTTTGTGAAATAAATATTTTATTATATGAATGTTTGATAGGATTGTTCACTGCCCAACTAATGTTGGCAGATTTTATGCTATGAAACGTGTGACTTATTTTGGTTATCAAATGGAATTTTTATGACCAACAAAAAGTCATGATATTATGTTTATATGTTAGCTTTGTCCCTCTAGAGTCTCATGCTTTAATTGTGTGTGAATTGTGAGTTATTGAATTATAAATACATAAGGGCCAAGTAGGTACTAATATTGCAATTTTTGCATGAATATTCATAAGTTTTATGTGTGTTTTTGTAATTCTTGAGACAAAAGTATGAATAATGTCATATGGTTTTGGATGATTTCATAAGAATGAAATTTATTTTTATTTGTATATGGATGTATGACATGAACACACCAAGAAGTGAGCACATTGAGACCTCGGCAACGTCATCTAAGATGAGATCTAAGTAAGCAAGTTCAAAGGACTAAATTGAAAACATTTGTTCAAACTAGGCAAACTTGAAAAATAGCATAAAGCTCCACTGTGTAGTGAGAATTTTATAAAAGTTAAAATACAAAAGTTGTAAATCTCAATGAAACTATTTGAAATCGCAGATGGTTTGTCAAAATTCCCTAGGGTTTATGAGATGTGAATTTGATGAATTTTTATCAAAAAATTTCAATAAAATTTTAAAAACAAAAATGTTTCTAAAAACAGGTATTTGGGTGAGGACCTTTGGAGAAATTCAATCCTTATAAAAAATCAAGGCCAATAATATGAAATGATCTTTTTTGTTTTCGGGAGCAAAATCGTCAAAATTGTCAATATTCAAGTTAAAAATTATAAAATTGTATTAAAATGGGTTTTTCTCCAAAAAAAAAAAAAGAAAATCAATATCGTGATTTCTTGTCCTGTTGTTAATAAGTAACATTTGTATAGAATTAGCAAAAATAGGCCCAAAAAGTTTAATAAGGCCCATCGAGGGCAAAAGTGACATTTTTTGTAAAATAACCCAAATGGACCCTGAAATGTCTGAAATAAGAGAAACCCTTTAGCAACAATTTTTCCATATTTCATTAGTAATGATAAGGCTTCATGAAACAAGTAGAATAAGACCCATAGTGCTTGGGTTTCTAAACCAAGTAATAACTCTATTCTATAACTAACATTCATATCTTGGATCAACATATAGATCTATAGTAGAAAATTAGCTAATGATGATAAAATTGTTTAAACAGGACACTTAGATGTTTAACAAAGGATACAGGAAATCGAGTAACAATGTATCGATCCCAAGCAAGTTCAAACCCCACCATAGTAAGGAATAGAGGGTGTTGAAAGAAAAAAAAAAAATATATATATATATATATATATGTTATTTAAAGGTTTTTGAAGATGCATTTGATATGCACCTATTATAAATCAATAAATCATCACGTATGGTATGCCAACCTATATTAACGGACTAGTAAAATTATTCATAAGAGAAGAGGAAAAAAAGGTGTCGTACCATGTACGCATATGGTACAAACACTTAAGCCTTAGCTACGTTAAAGATATGGAAAGAATAATTAGTGTTCATAATTAAGCACAAACGGATCATGCATAAAAGTAGGATATATCTATGGGCTATGTTTGGACTTACTGAGCATTAGCTTACTTAGTTATTTTATGCTATAGGAAATTCAGCTAACAGACCAAAATAGGGTCACTGTTGAGATGGCAATGGTTCATGAGCAAATGTATAGAAGGTATGGATACCGCCACAAGAACGTTTTCTCCATGTATGCATATTAAATAAATTTGAAACATGTTGTAAAGGAAATGTTAAGTATGAGGTATAGTATGTCACAAGTTAAGTATAAAGATAAAACTGTTTTGAAAAATGTTGTGATAATTATATGAAAAACTAAAGAAAAAGGGGTTTATATATGTGTATATAAAAAAATATTCTAAATTTTTCACAACTAAGTAAATAAGAAAATGTTAAGGAATGATTCGAAAGATGACAGGTTGTCACACCGTAGACCTTTACTATTTATGGTTTTATTCTCTTTTAAAAAGTCTAGTAATATTTTCATGTGGTTATTGTTTCATCTAGTTTAAATCAAGGACAAAAAATGTCAAAGTTGCCGAGGTTGTTGAGTTTTTAATTTATGGATAATGTCGTGAATATTGTCCATGTTGACGGATATCAAGGGGAAAAAAAGAATATCTTGAGAAAAACTTGTATTTTAATACCATAAAAAAAATTAGTATTACTTTGATCCAAGTTAATAATATATATAATACAATTTTGGTCTAATATGATAGTTGTATTGCTTACTATAAAAGGATATTATCATTATACATATATATATATTGATTTTGATTCTAATAATATTTTATATACTCATTAAAAACAAAATACAATAATATAATAGAGTGCATAAAAATTTATCGCCAAATATAATAATACAAACTTCAAATATGTTCAATACTAAAAGAAGTTTCTAGCTCGTTGAAAAGCATTAAAAACATCTATTAGGATATTACCCTCAAATTGTGTTAGAGGTAATTGTTGATGTACCACATGTATGTTTCTTAATATCTTTCTATTATTAACCCATAAATTAGACATTGTTGATATTGTTAACATGGTTTGAGAACCATAAGAAATATATATATCTATAAGAACTTTGGATAGTTCCTAAGCTCATGAGTCAAAACTCAAACTAATAGAATACTCATCAGTTTGACTCCTTTAAGTTGTACCATGTCTTCATGTGCTCAACAAAGAACAATAATTGGAATTAGTAGACAAAAAATAGTAAACATTTACAAGTAACATGGCATAGGGCTTAACATGAAAGCACAAATTATTCATTTTAAAAGTAAAAATTATTTAGAGACTAAATAAGTCTCGATAAATACTTTTTAGGGGAGGTCTATGGTAGAGAATGCTTTTATTTTCTACCTATGGAGAACGATACAACAATTATTATTGGATCTTAGGGAGGTTTTACGCAGTCTCTCCTGCATTGAATCATTGTCTAAATACAATAAAAATAATTTAAAAATATTTAAAAAATGAAAAATAATCAGAATAACACAAAATTAAACCCATTTTTTAAGAAAATTAAATCCATTTCTTTCTTCTTTTTTTTTGAATCCCTAAAAATAAACTTATTTCAACTCTATTAGATTATATAATATACCCATTAATCTTAATTAATACATTGATAAAAAATAATTTCATAAATTTCAAAATCATTTTGCAAATTAATCTAAAAACATTTCATAGAATAATCTCAAAAATACAATTGATCTCACAGTGCAAATAAAAAATAAATTTTCAATTAAACATAGATCAATCTAAACAGCACAATCAATTTACAAAACAAATCCCAACATTTAAATACACAAATCTAGGGTTTCCATGGTTTCTCAGACTAGGTGGAGGAGTCCCACCACCGATCGCAAACACAGTTGTCGAGAACCCCTAATTGTGGATATTTTACAAACATCCTAAAAAAAATCATTATTTTTATATCTATGTCGAGACTTCAAAATATGGATATTATTGTAAAAATATCAATAATATTGTGGATCTTTTCTTCCTTGATTTAAATGTTTAGGGTGTCAAAACTATTTAACTTTCTTGTCCTTTAAAACTCTTGTTTTGTCAGTTTATTGAGTCTTACATGTAGCTTAGGAACATCTTTTCCAATTAGCATATGTCTAATTTGAGTACCCTATTCCTCCCAAATGTTGATTTTCTTTTGTCAGTATAGTCAATTACTAAACCTACTTTCGTAGATAAATTTTTTAATAATGGAGAAGTGCATGTGCATGCATGGTCTACAATCGAATTGCTTTCTAATTGTACTACGAAGTTGAGACAAAACATTTAACGGAGAAGTACATGCGTGATCTACAATCGAATTGCTTTCTAGATATACTATGATAATATCAATAAAGTCGAGACTTCAAAATACAGATATTATCGTAAAAATATTAATAATATCGTGGACATTTTCATCCTTGATTTAAATGTTTAGGGTGTCAAAACTATATAACTTGCTTGTCCTTTAAAACTCTTGTTTTGTCAATTTATTGACTCTTACATGTAGCTTGGGAAACATCTTTTCCAATCAGCATATGTCTGATTTGACAACTACCCTATTCCTCCCAAATGCTGATTTTCTTTTGTCAGTATAGTCAATTACTAAGCCTACTTTCGTAGATGAATTTTTTAATAATGGAGAAGTGCATGTGCATGCATGATCTACGATCGAATTGCTTTCTAATTGTACTATAAAGTTGCGACAAAATATTTAATGCAGAAGTGCATGCGTGATCTACAATTGAATTGCTTTCTAGATTTACTACGAAGTTGAGACAAAAATATTTAGCAGGCTACTTCTCCGTCAAGATATAGATTGCTTTTTGGATAATACTAGAGGATCTCTACTAATAGTATGATACATCTATCAATTGTAAAGAACAAGAATTGTTTCTTACTTTTTTTTTTTTTTTTAGGGGAATTGTTGTTTTTTCTGTATATCGTAGAAATAGAAAGAACGTTGTTGACGGTTACTCGTCATTGTCTACCATTGATTTTTCAGTCTTGAGTCAAGCATCCACATGTGAGTGTATAGTTTACTGTGCATTTTTGTTTTTGGTCTTTCTTGTGGTTATAGTTTAGTTAATTGATGGAGATAATAAAAAGAAAATGCAAGACGGGGTAACGTTTGCATGTAATATTTGTTTTTTTTTTTTTTCCTGTTAGTTTTATTAAAACGACATTAAGATAGAAAATTATTTATGCTTGATTATTTAGAACAAGTTCCCCCAAATCCAACCCCCACGGCAGCCCCGCGCCGTCCCCCCACTAGGGGCGGGAAAAAAAAGAATAACCAAAACCAAAAAAAAAAAAACTTGTAGATAGTAAGTTATCCACATCAAAATCTGGTTCATATATCCAATTTTACTTTTCAAGCTAAATTATTTTCAGTTGTATTTATGTATCCTAGAATTCCTCATCGCTAGTTCACAAAAAAAAAAGTGTTTTAAAATATATACAAATGTGTTTCTATATGCGTACACGTGATCATAATGAATGTGCATATTCATATTCATTATTATTTGGAATATTCAAATTTATTTTTTTCAATAAAAATATTTGTCCATACAAATAGGACTACAAAATACCAGTTTAACATAGATAAAGAATCATGGAATAATCAGCAGGGAATTTTGTTCATGGAGGGTATGTGCATGTAATTAGTGGTCCAATGTTTGGGCATATTCATGGAATTAAGATGGAACATTGAGTAGCAACCTCTTCGCAGCTCCTGATTTCAAGTGTGATAACGAAATAGGAATAACATGAACACATATTTGATTAATCTCTATGGATGACATTGAAGGCTAATTTAGTTTCAGGCTGAAAGAAAGGCCTCAACTAACGGCTAACGCCTTATAACACCAAACAATACACAATCTTTTTGGAAATTATTATTATCTAAAGGACATAATTTTCAATCCTTTCTGATGGGCCACAAACGTATGATTCCAAAATTGTATTTTTTTTTTTTTAATTTTTGTGTAGATCTCCATATTGCCTTAAAGAGAAGATAATTATAGAACTTGAAAGAAAAATGTCATCTACTTCTTTAAAAACCCAATTTGGAAAGACCATATTTGCAAAGGCAGATGCCAATACTTTGCATTGTGGAAACCAGTGAACCAATATTAAAGTAATAGAGAATGTGCTTTTAAATTAATATGAGCATGTATTTTGTTAGACACATATTCTGGAATATTGCCCTATCATAAACATTTGATACATCTCCTTCAAAAAAAAAAACATTTGATACATACAGAATTATATGACGTTATTTTACGTACGTTTTATTTAAAATTTGAATTGTCCCAAATATTATCATCAATGTTGTTATTGAAGAGATTGTAATACTTACAGGGAGTTGAAAAGCAAAAAAAAAATGTAAAAATAAGATAAGTAATTTATATAGAATTGTGTTCTTAAATTTTTTTTTTTTAAGTAAACGCCGAAGTCTTTGAAAATTAGGGCAATGCTCTTCTTTTTATTAATGATACATAGATATACGTCAATGATGTATTAATTTGCTCCTAAAAAAATGATGTACCAATTTGTCATTTACGACTGATTAACTTGGTGGCTTACTCACTCAAAATTTTTTAATTTGTTAATGATAAATCATTTGTAGATCGATAATAAACTAATTTATCAATAATAAATTATAGTTAACCAATAATATACTAATGTTAATCAATGATGTACATTAATAATATACTACTATCGATTAATAATGTATTGTTGTAAAAAAATAAGTTATTTGTCTAATTTTCAATAAGTTTATACATTTCTCTAATTTTTTAAAAGTTCGGTCATGTTTTAAAAAAGATAACCAAAAAATAGACAATTTGTCTAATTTTTTCTACAAGAAAATACTCGTATGTGATGGTTTTATTCTTCCAGTGTACCTCGTCTATGGCGATTTTAGAGGTCCATGTATGCGCAATCGCAAGAAGCTCTATTTTACTTGTTTACATTTTTCAGATTTAATATGAATCACTAATTAAATAGTTATGATCCAACGGCAGGAATCAAATGATTGTGTTTCTGTTGTAACTGTTGCAGCCTATCATGAACTTCACTGTAACAGTTGCATTCTTTATAAAGAATCTGAGATCAGTTTTATGTTTGTCCTTGGGATTTATTAATATTTCTAATCATTGAATTCGTAGGTTTATCGAATTTGAAAGTAATATTATGCCATAAATATCTGTTAGCAAATTTTTATAGTAACAGCAAATAAAGCCTTTAAAAATATTTTTAATCGCCGCCATGGTGTTGCGAGTTCTAATAGCGACAAGCGATGGACGAGCATGTGCCCATCAACATTGTAGATATTGGCTCGATATGGTCTTAGGAAGTCAGGCGATGTCGTCGGAAGGCCTTCGTGTGGGATAGAACTCTCATATTACACAAAAATATATTATTTATGTTATTAACTTGATGCAAATTCAGTAGTATTAGTTATTTTAGCATTTTACTAAGTTTTAAGAAAAAAATTTAAAGCAAATAAAACCTTAGAAAAGGAATTCCTTACACTTCAAACCGATCTTTTCTGTGTTTGTTTTTCTGTACTCAAAACAGTTTCCTACCAATTTTTTCTAATATTTATCCTTCAACTTCTTTTTATCTATGTATAGGAGCATAACTAGAGAAATTAGACAGAGGGCGGAGCGTATGCTAATCTTATTGAGAAAAATCAAATGAATGGGATATAAAACTTTAAAGGGATGGAACAATATTTCAAGCGGAGGCGGAACATAAATAACTTTAAGGAGAGTGGAGTATAATTTTTATGAAATTTTATACAAAAATTTAAAGAAAAAAGTTCAAAGGATGACCGTCCATCCTCGTCCAGATGTAGTTTCGCCCATATCTATGTATTATCATACCATGGAAGATAATTATGACATAATTGTAATACACATATATACACTTACACACATACATATATAAATATATATAGTTTTAATGGTTATATTACTCATATGTACTATTATTGCTAGCCTTTTTATATAAATTTAATGATTAGAACATAGTAGATAATGAAAACAATAATAACAATTACTAAATTGATTTTTTATCATGTCATATTATCAATTATTCTTGAAATGTAAGAGATAATTATCAGAAATGTAATCATTAAATACAAGTGCATTGCATAAGTAGGATTTAAGTGACACAAATATGCCAACAATAAGGTCCACCTATTAGAGCTTTATTGATGCAAGAAAACACGGAAAATGAGGACAATGACTCCCCCTTTTATATCCTTTCAAGGTAGTCAGTATTGTCTCCAAATAAACAGCTCATCTCCCAAGTTCACTTCTAGCTATTTCTCTCCCTTTCTTATTCATTAAATAAGCGAATAAGAAAGTATTTGAACGCTAGTTATTAACTTGAAAGTATGGGTGACTCCATTTTGTGATGTAGAGCTTTGGTTTATCTGTTAAAATACACACTCTTGACTCATTTGCAAATTAGTACCAAGTGCTCAGGAGTTTGTTAAGGTTAAAATCTTTGACAACTATGTTTTTTTTTCAAATTATACAACCAGTTCAGTAGAAGATCTCTGGGGCATTAGATAAACCATTTAGAACAGAAAGTTTTGGTTAAAAATTGTAACATGTGAAAGCTTTACATTATAACAACTTTTTTCTTTTTACTATATCTGTTGAAAGCTTTTCACTGTAGTTGATTAGAACCAATAAATTTCAACTGACTTGTCAAACATCATTCTTGAACTGAACACATATATATTGAACTGAGCATGTATATAGTTTAATGTTTTAGAAGTTGCTAGATTTGCCTAGTAAAAATCACTTGTAATCCATTTAATTTTGACTTAAAGAGCTTGTAATGTTCAAAACCGTAACCTACTATCATACAAATTAATTTATAAGGACGATTAGAAAACGCCTTAGACCAAATACCTTTTCAATCCATATGAAATTTTTCAGTAAAAGAGTTACCCACGTGCATAAAATAATTTTATTTATCGTATGAATGACATCATCATGCATATGGCAACAATGCCGCATAATAACTGTGACAAAATTAAAAATTTAAGATGCATTAAGTAAAAGGTAAATAATTTTAAAGGTAAGAGTGTAGTTTATTTGTAAATAATATATGCATGTTTGTGTATGCATATATATATATATATATATATATATAAAAGAGATGCACATATAAGAGATGCATATATAAGAGACACTGAGAATTTGGCGTTTGTACGTACAACAATAATGCATATGCAGACAGTGTGTGTAAGTTTGTGTGGTGGAAGTTCATCTATGACACTCATTTGATCCTTTGTTCATGTGCAAACTGTCTGAAACTGATCCTTGTCATTCCCAAAAAAAAAAAAAAAAGAAGAAGAAAAAAAAGGGTTATCGACTACGGACTCCATCTATTTATTATTTCTTTATTTGTAATTGTATGAGCAGTTAATATTTCCAAATTTACTCAACACGATTTGCAACTATAGAGGTTTGTCCAACTGATCAGGATGGCCCCAAATTGTATGCGCAGTTAATATATCAACATCATACATAATTTGAAATCAGAATCACTTGTTTACTTGAATTACATGCGAATTGCATTCTTGCTTTTATTTAAACCTAGATGAGTCAAAATAAATTCTTGTACATTTTATGTATAAATTTTAGATAATTAATCGTGTATTCAGTTTGCAAAACCAAATTGTATATATATGTCGATTTTAATTTTAATTGTAATTAAAATTATTATTTATAATATTAATGCAACAAAAAACTATAGTAGAACAAGTATAAATAATGAACTAGCATTCCAATTTAACTTAATGTAGTTTCGTTTTGAGAGGGGTGATCAAAAATCTGTGCTGCTAAATAGATTCCCAGGCTGAGCCTTTTATATACGTACATGTAAAACACAAAAATTTAACTTTGATGACAAAAAAGATTACAAAGCTGGAAGATATATAATGAAATAATATATATATATATATATATATATATTGACCTTTTTCCCTTTTGTCACGTCAATAAGACAATGAGGAACTTCCAAGCAAATGCAATATATATGTTTATTTGCAAAAGTATGTCTTCCAAACGCCTCCAATTATGGAGGCATATGTTTGAGAAAAAAAACAACCCACATGGCTTGTTCTCTTGGTAATTAAAAAAACAAAAATTCAACAAATAAACTACTGCCAAAACAAAAATCGAGCCAACTTTGGCTGCCCAAGATGATCAAAACGTTGGACTGGTTTGGCACCAAAATCGACTCATCTGCCTAATTCCAAAACCATCATCACTTGACTGTCTAGATTTTGTTCAACTTACGAATTCTCCTTCTTTCCCTAACTTATCTCAACATAAACGTTGTTTCTGGATCCAAGTGATTGAAAAGTGTGTCTGAGGCTCATCCCACAACTTCAACTGCAGATGACATTCACGCGCCGTTTGCAACCCACTTACTTACATGAACTCAGCTTCATTGCCTTCTGCATTTTTTTTATATAATCGAATCGAACAATATAAAAAGCAATAATGGTCCGTCTCCTGACAATAACAATGTAAGCTTCAAGGAGAATTGATATTACACTCTTTAAAAATGTCGTCATGTACCGTAACATTTATTACTTTTTGGACTTGTAACTAAATGTTCACGTGTTTAGCCTGTCAGAACATAACAGGAATAGCATCAAAAACCAATATTGTCCCATACTCTTGTAGAATCTTTTATAAACTAAATAATTTAGTTTTACCATTGTGCTAAAAGAATCATGTGCTTTCTTTAGAAAGTACTGCTTCATCGTGGAAACATTTAAGTTGGACGCAGCTGATGGGTGGTCACCAAAGCAGATCAATTAGAGTAGGACCCATTGTCATATGCGCGTAATTAATTCAATTTCTTTGGTCTACATTTCAGTTGCTTGTTGCTGGTCTTACTACCTCTTTGCTCCCACCATTTACCGCAAAAGCTTCCTCCTCTGCCAGCTGTTGCTGGTGTCTCTAACGATACATAAACTTTCAAATATTTTCACAATTTTGTTATCCGTCTTTCTACGTATAAATCAACTAGTTTTGCCTCAAATCACATATTTATTCAGTGCTACATTCTGGTTGCCTTCGCAAAAGTTGGGCTTTGATTTTATGCGCCTTAAACTTGATCCTTGTGGGCTTGAGAACCAAAAATTTACAAAGATCATATTGGGAATTAGTGAATTACATTCTCAATTAATATCTCTGGATAAAGGCTCCACCTCTGACTGATTGAGACCGTAAAAATTACAAGGATATGGGGGCCTTTTAGTTAAGTACTTTTTCTTTTTTAACACTTATTATATATACTAAAAAAAGGGGAGAGAAGAATAATATATGAAAGTTGTAAATATTCAATTATTTGTTTGATTAGGAATCAAAGATAAGCAATATACATATTTTTTTAGCCAGCTCAGAAAAGAAGCATTGATTGAGCACTTTAGTTGACCCTACTCCAGCTTGGGATAGGGGACTCATGGATACATTGAGCAGTAAAAGCACAAACTGTTGTGAGGGAAAGGAAAAGGTGGGCTCCCTCTGAAAGGGCTGGCAGTGACACCACTGCCCTGCCCCACAATCCCTCTTTTTTTTTTTCTTTTTTTCCTTTTTTTTGGGTTCACAAGAACTGACCAATTATAATCTAATTGCAAAACTGTTAGAAGGGTGTCATTTTCACACTAATGCTCACTCACATTAGCCTTCACAAGAGGTCATGTATGGCAGCATGTTACAACTTCCCAAACTTGTCTTTCATGCCCCCACTCTTCTCCTTTTTATAAAACCCCTCAAACCCTCCTTAAGTCCTTCATTCAACTCTCACAAATTCCTCAAACCTCATTTGTTTTCTCTGTTGCTACTTACTTCATTTTGCACACAAAAATGTGTTCTGCTAAACCAAAAATTCTACATGGTACTAATTCCACACCTTCACCTGAGCTTAAGATGATCAATGGCAGACCGGTTCTTCACCCAAACTGCAACCGAGTTTCGAGCTTGGAGAGACGAATGTCACTCAAAAAGGGTTCACTGAAATCTCCAACTTCACCACCACCGGCCTTGCCAATCCAAAATGGAGCTTGCAAAACCAAGTCTTCAACAGTTTCCCCTCCCGTCTCTCCCAAGTTGCCGTCGCCTAGGCAGCCAGCTATCAAGAGAGGAAAAGATTATAATTACGAGTTGAATTCTAGCGCCGAGAAGGTCCTAACGCCGCGGTGCATAATCAAGTCTCCTAGTTCAATTAAGAAGTCAAAGAAGTCCAATGGTGGCGGTGGTGCTGAGACTTTCAAGATTTCTTCCTCTTTGATAGTTGAGGCTCCCGGAAGCATAGCTGCTGCGAGAAGAGAACAAGCTGCTATTATGCAGGAGCAAAGAAAGATGCGAATCGCGCATTATGGAAGAACAAAGTCTGCCAAGTTTGAAGGGAAGGTAGCTCCGATGCTTGATTCTTCGGTTGGCAGAGAACAGAAGAGATGCAGTTACATAACACCTAATTCAGGTATTCAAGCCTTCCCCATTAATACTCAAACTCGGAATGATATCTTCATGGCTCTTGTTAATTAGAAAGGTAAAACAATTCTGTGTGCAGATCCTATCTATGTTACTTACCATGATGAAGAATGGGGCGTTCCTGTCCATGATGACAAGTAAATACTTAGTTTCCTATTCCCTGAACTCATCTATTGAAAAAAAAAAAAAAAAAAAAGCACACTTCCAACGTGTATGTCTGTCTAACTATTTGTTACAAAACGTTATATGTGCAGGCTGTTGTTTGAATTGCTAGTATTGACTGGAGCTCAAGTCGGATCAGATTGGACTTCAGTATTGAAGAAAAGGGAAGCATTCAGGTGGGGTTTCTTTTTTTTTTAAATTTAACCTCTAATTTTTTTTTTTTTATTTCGTTGACATTAGTTAGTACTCATGTGTGTGGTTATGGGGACTATCTTCTTTATGCAGGGAAGCTTTTTCAGGTTTTGATGCAGAGGCAGTTTCTAAGTATAATGAAAAGAAGATCACATCAATCGGTGCCGATTACAGCATTGAATTAAGCCTTATTCGAGGAGCTGTCGACAATGCTAACCGAATTCTTGTGGTACACATTTAAAACAAAACAAAAAAAAAAATTCATTAGAATACCCTTGTTGCAAAATATCTTTCTGTTACTTTGTTTATAAGTGAAAAATAACATTGAAATGGAAACTTTTAGACCATTTGTTTGTTGGAAGAGAAATTGTTATGAATTTACCATTAAAATTACTTTGATTATGATATATCCCTGAAATGGTCAGAAACCGAATCATAATTTCCCTTGCTAAATCAATTAAAGCCTTAGAGCATAGTTTCTTAGCTAGCAATAAGTGTTCCTAAAATTCAGTCATTCAGTAGACATGTTGCAACAAAATATTCCTAAAGCAAAATTTTAGTTTAGCAAACGTGTAATTTTCTTACTAACTTTTAACTGGTATTGCAGATTAAGAAGGAATTAGGGTCTTTGGACAAGTACTTGTGGGGGTTTGTGAACAACAAACCAATCTTCACCCAATACAAATCATGCCAGAAGATACCAGTGAAGACATCAAAATCAGAAAGCGTAAGCAAAGACATGGTGAGGAGGGGGTTTAGGTTTGTGGGCCCAACAGTGATCCACTCATTCATGCAAGCAGCTGGTCTCACAAACGACCACTTGATCACTTGCCCAAGACACCTTCAATGCCTTGCGTTGGCATCTCAGCTTCCCTCAGTAGCTCCAGCTCTATAATAATCCACTTTACACTATGAAATTTACAAAAAATAGTAATAATAATATTAGTAAAAGGGTGGAACTAAATGTCTATAACATTTAATAAACATATTTGACATGTAATATAACCCCATAAGCATAGTAGTACAAGCTTGTTTGTCTGAGTAGCTAGGGTGGGAAAAAAAGAGGACTTTTTTTTGTTGGCCTTTTGTGAATTGTAATAGTTTAGGAGGAAAAAATGATGAGCTGAGCATGGCTTAGAGTGTGTAGATGTGAACATGGAAAGAGGGGATTTTGGGGACAGAACATGTGCAGATGGACAAGGCAAAAGGCTCTCATTGCATGTGACCACACCACATGTACACAAGCTCCATTATTTTGCTTCTCTTTTTTCCAAAGATTGTGAGAGAATAATCCGAGTGTAGACAGTGCATAAGACCTGTCAATTCTTCTTCAGAGGGACAAAAACTCCGGTGCCCACTAAAGGCGCCAAAGTTTCGCGCATTCAAGGCCAAGTTGCGACACATTGCCACACGCTACCATGTTGCCAACCTCATGAAGACTAGAAGTGCTTAGTCATTAAACAAATTGCCCTTGTTTTCTAATCTCTAACGTTTTGATTTTGGAAGCTATGATTGTATAAAAGTAGTGTGCAAGTTTGTGCTGTTTTTTGTCTTTTATAGAATGAAATTTAATATCATATTATTTTGTATTTGAGTGAGAACATCAACGCTAAAACGTAGTACCACACACACACACAAAATGACCTTTTATACTTCTTTTGGCTCACCAAGTTGTGTTTTAACTTTCATGGATCATTAACCTCTTCGAAATCTAGTTAGGCTTTCTGAGTGGAACAAAAGCATCTTCAGCATGTGCTACCAAATTTTTCTTTGTCACTTTATTTTTCCTTTCCTTTTCTTTTATTCTTTTTCTTTTTTTTTTTAACTTTATATCTTTTGTGTAACTTTTATATACTAGCAAAGCAAAGTAGCAGAATTGCATGGTTGAAGACAGTTTTAGAATTATACGCCACATTGGCTGTAAAGTGGCATTGGACTTTGAAGGGAAATCTTAGCATTTTCTGAAAGCACGCGTGCCTGGTCCAAACTTGAATCTTGCAAGAAAAGCTGTAAAATAATACCCTATCTCCATATACTCTTTCCAAAGCAACTCTTAACTTTTTTTCAAAAACTATTGAAAAAAAAAGGGGAATATGAAAGACTTTTTTTACCCTTGTTTGCAATTTTAAGTCTATTCATTCCTATTTCGTCGTCACTTTCAGTAGTTGCTCAATGGAATATACTGCGGTAATGGAATATTAGAGATAATTGCTCATCTAAAAACTAGCTCAAAGATTATAACCATCATTAGTTGGACTTATTAGCGAGTGATATTGGAGATTGAGTTAGAGGTTAATTTCCTCATTGGTTCAAACAATCTCTTCGATTAATTATTAGTCTTTGTTAGGACGGTAATCCTGATACTAATTTAAACCTTGCGCGTAGTCGTCTCAAATTTCTTCTAATTTAATTTGAGAGCATTGACTGACTTAAATATCGGAAAGCCCTTGTGGGGGACCGAGGTAATCGAAGACAAAGCAAGGTGACGAACGGTAGAGACGTTGACACAAAAATTGGTATTAGGACTACTGCTCCTAAGTAGAACTGTAGAAGCAAGGCCAAACTTGCCCTAAAATGAGCCAAGAATTGTATTAGATTTTAAGATTTACCTTCGTTGCTGTGTTAATGAGCAATCTATTTTCTGGTTTCTGAATATCAAAATCATTGTATCCGTACTGTATTAGATTATAATTGGTGACGAAGTACACATAATTGTGTTTGGAATGAATTGATGGGGGCCTCCAACATTAGACAATCAATGGGGAACAAAGAAGCAGATTGTTTATAATGGGGGTGGTCCAATGATATAAAATGACTAGCAGTGGCAATGAAATAAGGACAAAGATAGTTTTAGGTGGTGGTGATGTTGCCAAGGATTAGTTATGGATAAGCAAAATGGTACACCCCATGTTTTATCCATTTTATTTCCCAAAATGCGAGTATGAGATGGAGAGAGAGGGACAGAATAGCATGTCAAGCATCACCAATTCCACTCAAAGCTTGTATTAACAGAGAGAAGAAAAGGTCAATAGCTCGACATTGTATGTACCCTTGTTCCTCTCATTTTTTTTAATAATATTATTTTGCGTCCCTTAAAATATTTTAAGTAATATGGCATATTAAATGATGTAACATAATATTTAATTGATATGATATTTTGATTCATTTGGAATAACATTGTTAGAGAGATGAATGGGGACAAAAATAAGGAAAGACAGAAGTTCAATCTAAAAGTTAGAGAGACAAAATTAGAAGGATAGAATAGTCATTCTACAATAGAGCTTCATCGATAGTGCACGTTTTTATAATTCAATCTGGTCATAATCACATCAAAATAGAAAACTATGTAGAGCAAAGTATTCTATAGATATTTTCAAGTATCTCTAGTGTTGTTGCTCAAAATCCTCGTCTCTGATGGCGGTCTCATCTCAGACCAGCAATGTTCTACTTGTGGAGGGTTTGACTTTAGATGTTTGAAAAAACACACCTATATTGCCTTTCTTAAGGTTGAACCTTAACCCTTTATGAGAAATAAAAGTTTGTCGACCACCAAGGTAGATACTTATTTGTGTAATTATTGATTTCAACCATATTTATTAGAGAAAATTACATCTTATGCCACACTTTTAAAAGTTATGTTTATTCATGGCACACTTAGAAAAAGTTATGTAACACTATCGTTCATATTATATATTAAGTTGTACCACAAATAAACATATGCTGTATTTATAGAAAGTAAATCTTAAAAGATAGTATTCACGAAAATTCCCTTATCTATATGTCCACACACGTACTACAAATTTAAAATATAAACTTGTATTAGTTACACATTGAAAAAATAAGAATTTCTTTTTTCCAATACTCTATATAATATTTAGAAGTCATTCTTTATACTTAGTCATCCCAAGATTCTACATTTATTAATTTTTTATTAAAACTTATTAAAAAATAATTTTAAAATTTAAAATTATAGGATCAGCTTTGTAGGTTCGATCCTATAGGGCTAGAGCCTAGGCCTAGGCCTGACACGGCCCTCTACTATAAAAGGCTAGGCTTGGCACAACCCAGGCCCATCATGGGCCTAGGATCAAAAGGGTTGCCCTGGCCTGGCCCAAGACGGACCTTTTGACACATCTAAATTTCTGCACCCCCACACCATTTGAATCATACAGTCGCACGAAGGACTAGAGAGCTCGTACTCCAGTAGGCATTAGACCAAGAGGTCGCACAAGAGGCGGCCTAGAACTAACATTTGTTGAACTTGCACCCCAGCACAAGTTGAGTCTCGTGGCCGCACGCCCTAATTCTCACCCCAAATCCAACATTTCAAGCACGCACGGTCGAGCGCTTTTCACTATGCCCCTTACTCACTGCTTTAAGGAATGTGTTGATTTTGAGGTTGATTTTGGGAAAAATTCCCATGTTTTTAGACACATATAAATAGCAATTTTAGAGTTTTCAAAAATGAAATTTTGGGAGCTGGTTTTGGAGATTCATAGTAGCCATTTTTGGGATTTCAAGAGGAGGATAAGAAGAGCTAGAAGGCATTTGTAGGAGCTCAACCAACTGTTTATCTCTACTCCTTATGTCACAACCCACCTTTCTCGGGCTGTGATAAACCTTTTTTTTACTTACGTATAGGTGTAAAACTTAGGAATATTTTTTTAATATATAATCCATGCAAATTTTAGCAATCCTCAAAATGCAACCATATACATATATTTATCAAAAGCGTAAGTCAATCTTTGAAAATACAGATGCTCCTTTCAATTGATCAAATAAGTCGTCAATCTTCAAAAATGGATACTTGTTTTTAATCATGACCTTGTTTAGTTCCCGATAATCAATGCACATCTGTAAGGTTCCATCTTTCTTCTTGATGAATAAAACGGGCTCTCCCTATGGGGAAAGACTCGGTTGGATAAACCCTTTGTCCAGCAATTCTTGCAATTGCACCTGAAGCTCTTTAAGTTCTCCTGGAGCCATACGATATGGTGCCTTCAAAATTGGAGCTGTACCTGGTGTCAATTCAATCTCAAATGAAATCCCTCGGTCCGGTGGTAAGCTTGATAACTCGTTCGAAAACATGTCGACAAATTCTTTTACTATAAGGACATTCTCTAGTCCTAACTGAGTTTCCTGATCTTTATTTACTAAATTAACCAGATAACCAGTGCATCCACTCTCCAACATCTTCCTTGCTTTCAATGTCGAAATTAGCGCTTTTTTGGAGCCTTGGGAATCTTCCCTAAATACACAAACTTCTCACTTCCAGAAGGATGAACCTTGTGATGTCGGCAGTTAATCTTGGCAGTGTATTTTCCCAAGAAATCCATTCTCAAAATAATGTCATAATCTTGTATATCAATTATTATTAGATCGATATACAATTCCTTTCCACAAATGATGATGGGTACGTGTCGTAACCAATAATCAGAACCTAATACCTCCCTAGAAGGAAGTGCAGTACTAAAAGTCTGTTCTATTCTATCCCCTTCATTTCCTATCCGTTTAGCAAACTTAAGTGATGCGAATGAATGCGTTGCTCTAGAATCAAAAAAAACATAGGCATCAGTATTGGCAACAGAAAACTGACCTGTCACCACTGTTGAAGTTCTCGCATCATTCTCTTTCTTTGTGTAGGCATAAATCCATCCACTAGGTTCCAGAGATTCCAGGCGTCCCTGACTGATGCTTGGGCCTTCAATCTGCGCTTGGACTACGTGAAATTGAGTTCCCTGGAGCCTTTGCTAACTCTAATTATTTTGATTCTGGGGATTGAAAAAATAGTTTCTGGCATAGTGTCCTTCTTTGCCACAAATGAAACACTTGTTAGTACCAACTTTGCACTCTCCTGCGTGCCTCTTCCCACATTGACCGTAGAGAGGTATGTTATTTCCTCCATCATTGATCCTCTTCTGGGGTTATCCCTTCTAATTCTTTGGATTTTTCACGTTCCATTTCCTCTTATTATTGGTGCTGCGGTTATGTCCAACTGGATGACTCTGGGACTACCCTTGACTCAGAATGCTTCCTTATCCTTTTGCTTGCAAAGCTTGACTCTGTTTGGCTAAAGCTTTTTCCTCCTTTTGAACTTTAAAAACTCTTGCTCTCTCCTCCTTATCATAGGCAATTCTAAACTCAGCTCTAGTAGCCCGTTCAATGCAATCCTCCACATCCTTAGGAGCTTGCCCTCCACTATCAACTACAAGGGCAATGTTTGTTCGGGACATCTGCATTAGTCTTCTTATCCGCTCTCGATCAGTAGGTACCAGTTCTAGGCAAAAACGTGCTAATTGATTGAATCTCTTCACAGCGTCGGCCACTGACATATTGCCTTGTCGAAAGTTGTTAAATTCTTCTTGTTGTGCTACCATTATTTCCACATTAAAAAAGCCCTTCTAAATTCCTCCACGAAATCTAGCTAGGTCATTTCGTCTGCATTCCTTCTACGTTCAACTGACTCCCACCATCTCTTGGCATCCTGAGTGAGAGAAAATGAGGCACATAAGACTTTCTCGCAATCACTGAGTCCCATAAATTTCAAAACCCTCTCTATGCCGATAAGCCAATCATCGGCTACCAGTTGTCCGTATATCCATCAAATTCCAAGGCCTTCATCCATCGAAATCTTTCATTAAATTTAGTAGCAAATACTACCGGAGCAGCTAGAACAGCTGGTTCTGCTTGCTGAGGCAGTGGTACTAGGGGTGGAGAGTTCGCACGTGCAGGTGGTACGGGATTCTGGTTAGCTAGTTGCTCTCTTAATTCTTGCATTTCTAACTCCTGAGCTCAAAATTTCTGTTGTAATTTTGTGATCATGGCCATCAGGTCCGGGTTCGCAGGTCCTCCGTGTGCATCAGCCATTGATAATAAGATTTTTTTTTACAAGCCTACCATACAATTTCGTTATTATATCAACATATACTATTAACTTAATAGTATTTTAAATTTTTTTTTTCAAGTAAAATAAATACATGCAAACATGAACAATAACCTAAACTTAATATCTCATCTCATACATGTCATTTCATTAACTTCTTTCTTTTTCTTTTACATTCTTGATCCCCAAAACATTACATAAGTGACTAACATACATACTTACTTTTCTTTCTTACATAAACTGTTCATATCATTCTCGGGAGGAGTTATCTCTTCCGGCTACATATACCTTACCGCTGTGAAGGATACCACTTACCGGATGTACACTCATATACAAGAGCAATAGGGCCAAAACTATACTAGTCAAACATCTATGTACATCTTAATGCATAAAAGTCTTCATAGGTCCATTTTCTTTCTAATCTGACTCTCCACCTAACATATTGCTATTTTCGAGATCCTCCTTAGGGTCCTTCTCCTCCTCTTCACTAGAATCAGTAAACTCGCCGTCACTTGCAATAATAGGTTCAAGAGGTACTAGAATAAATTCAAACTCATCATCATCATCATCATCATCATCACCATCCTCATCTTCATCATCATCTTCCATTTCTAATGGGGGATCCTTTAAAGGCACGGCTACGTTTTGCTCAGCATGTAATACCTCTATAATAAAATCATTTAAACTAAGAAAATCTCTTGGGTACTACATCTGATGCTGTACTGCGTCGGGAAGGTCTCTCCAAATAAGGTTACAAATTTGTCGCAATGGTATTTCCAACAGGATCAATGGTATCATGGTTTGGCGAAATCTCATTAAATAATGCTCTATCGATTCACCTAAATACCTACCCCAGATCGGTTCTATACGTATGTAGAGTTGATGGCATCAATCGCCCCACATATGAGGGTTAACCTAAACTGGTATAAGGTTGGTGTAACGGAGCAAATGCTTCAGAGATCTGCACTTTAAATTCTTCCCAGTTATGTTGCCACTCTTTTGGTCTGAGCCTCATCCGCCATTCCAGTGCTTCCCCTGCTAATCGCCCCGAGGCTAATGAAACCTGTAGATGCGGTGGGGTATGACAAGTCTCGAAAATCACTTCCATCTCGTGGAACCACTCCATCAAGGTCATTGGTCGTCAACTGCCAAAGTAGCGCAGAGGTATCATCTCCCAGAAGGTAATGCTCGCTCTTCGGTCTGCCTCCACGTCATGGTTATTGTGTGACTTCGCCATATACTATATTTATTATCTTAATTAGCATCATGTTCTCACGTAGAATCATAATTCAAAATTCCTGTGTTAAAAATTAAACTATCTTACTTGAGTTATGACAGTGGAGCAGACGGCAATGTGTAGTAAGGTAGCAGGATATTTGCTCTAATACTAACTGTCACAACCCGCCTTTCTCGGACTGTGATAAACCTTTTTCTTACTTATGTATAGGTGTAAAACTTAAGAATACTTTTTTTTAATATATAATCCATGCAAATTTTAGCAATCCTCAAAATGCAACCATATTCATATATCTACATAAACACACTTTTTTTTACAATACTGTTTGCCAAATACTCTTGGGAGAAGTTTTGTCTTACTTAACTATGTTTCAGCTTTTATACACACGTTTTAAAATAACTTAAAATATATTATAGCGGAAATATAACTGTGACGTCATCCAACCCATTCTGCACACTACTTATACTCATCAGCCTGCTCATCAGGAAATTTATTCTAACATTTTAGTGGGAATACCTACAGCATGAAATACTAAGTGAGCTTACGCCCAATAAGTCTCAATACAGCCCACATGCACATTCACTAAAATGCATGATCTAGTTATGCTTTCTTATGAACATTCTTTATCCTTAACATGGCTTATCTTTATCTAGGGCCCAAGTGTTCGTACTATTTTGCACATAGGTCTAAGTGACACCGAGACCATAATATAACCTTAACTCCTCTTGAGTCAACAGTCGATACGACACTCTTTTTAATTCTAGTGATATATTTACCAGTCCAATTATTATGGTTATTATACCATGCATAAAGTTATAATCACATGTTATACACAACACATAAATGCTCTAGTACTATATAGTACACACAAGTACATACTTTATATACTCACAAGTACACATCTATATACACACAGGTATACGGCATTATATACATACAGGTACTTATTTCATATGCTCACAAGTACACATTAATGTACTCATAGGTACTTATATTATTATACACATACAGGTATACACCTTGATATACACACAGGTATATAAATATATATATCATAGTCTATACCTACAATTTCATACTGTAGGTGGGATCGGTACTTACTTGGTTTTGGGTTGCTCCGCAAGTCGACCTGAGTCCTCTTTTTTCTAGTCTTCTAGGGTCCTGTTTGGCCAATTACAATGTTATTAGCCAAATTTCACTACTTCCTCTATTTGTCAATACAAGACGATCTTTAATTAATAGTTCGAGTTGCATAACTGTATACAACTCTAATAATCATGGGTTTTCTTATTGCTATCTTACTCTACCCTATTGTCTCTAACGTAGGGCGAAAATCTTTCTAATAATCTCTTTTTCCCCTTTGGAACGTTTCAGAGCAATTCGGGTTACTCGTGAAAAAATGACGATTTTGCCCTCGATAGGCCTTCCTAAATTTCTCTAGCTCAACTTTGCAATTTTAGCAAAAATAGTTGTGTATTGATCTTAGAATAATACCCTGGGGTGTCGGGTCTCCTTATTTTACATCAATGCCCCATTTTAATAAAACTTTGCAATTTTGTTGCTTATCTGAAAATTTTGACAATTTTAACCCTATGACTAAAATTAATCTCTTTAAACCACAATTTTTCATTTTTCATGAGGATCATTTTTGCTCAAAATACCATACCCTAAATCCTTTTGCAAAATCACATTTTTGCCCCTTTAAAACTTTTTCCAATTTTAACAATTTTTTGTAAAATTAATATCTCACAAATGAACGTGATTTTCAACGAACCGTCCATGAAATTTAATAATTTCATCGAGATCTACAACTTTTATGTTTTAAATTTTTTAAAATTCTCACCGCACAATGGTGTTTTTGGTCATTTTTTAAATCTACTAAGAAAAAACTTTTTCTTGCAATTTAGTCCTTGGGTCATTTTTGTAAAAATCTATTTTAAACCTGCATTTCCACCACTGTGAAGGTAGTTTTAACCTTTATCTAAACCATTTTTAGGCCAAATCACTATTCTTTGCAAAACTAGCATTAAAATTACAAAAATAACCTATTTTTGCATAAACTACACTTTTCACATTTAACCCATAATTTCAACAATACTAACATGCCATAAACCATATACTCATGGAATTCAATCAAAACCTTGCTTGAATACCCACTTCCTTTTTGAAATAATAAAAATAAAAACAAAAACCACATAAATTTAAGTTTAAGAAATTAAAACTTACCCAAAGGAAAATTTGTGATTCTAGCCTTTCCAAGGGCTCCTTTGAAACTTTTCCTAGGCATTTTCATACAAAAATAGCTTGAATTAAATTTTTATCCTTAACCTAAGAAAAACCCTAAGAGAACTTGAAAAAAAGCTTAGATTTTTACCTCAAACTTGATAAAAATCCTTTGAACTTTGCTTCTTGAACTCAATTGGGGTCAATTTTGCAAAGATGTGAAGTCGAAAATTTTTTAGAAAGGTGCTTCAATGGTTGCCGTGGGTGAAGGAAGAAGATATGGAAAAAAAATTTGGTTCATTTCAAATTTAATTCATGCTTATCTTGGCGGGTGACTCACCAAGTAATCAATTGGCTTACCTAAGGTGGCTTGGTGTGATTGGGCCACCTTTCACGGCATGATGGCCTAAAAAAATTTTAATGGGTGTCCACTTGGTGGGCCCCAAAATTTTACACAATATAATTTTTCACCACACAGTATTTTTCTTATACTGCCGTAGTAAAATCAATGCAAAACGTATTCTTAGACTGTATAAAATATTTTACTTGCTTTTGGTTTATTTTTGGAGTCCAAACATAATATTTCTTTTATTTGTGTTTCACTTTGCAGTATATCTATACCGCATCGATCCCCCTTTTTGCACTGGTTTAGGGTTTAGGTAGACTCTCTATCTTACTTATACCTTAATTAACCATCCATTTATATCACAATTCTATAATTAATTATGATATAAAATTTATTTTATGGATATTATTTATAAATTTTTGAGTATTTACTCTCACAAAATCTGTATTAATAATATTCAACATTACATCAAGTTCGCAGTAGAGTTTCCTATTAATACTGTTTATTTGTATATTATTACAATTTTTACAACAAATACAATTTTTAAGGATAAATTCATTAATTAAACATAATAAAATATTATATTTTATTAATGAATTTTCCTAGTCATTAAATTTTTCTCTCTTTTTTGAATTTCCTAGAAAGTTATAGCTTCCATCCTTTTATGTTTTGGTATTTATTTGGGATTTATTTGAAATTGTGTAGCTAAACTTTTTGTCTAGAGGGCTAACGACTCGAGTTAAATTTATGTTTGGATAATTATCTTTAATTATTACAATCTAATTTCTATTTTTTATTTATTTGTGTTTCTTTGAATTTAATGTCTCTAATTGATTCAACAATTAGTTGATTTTATATTTAAAATTATTAATTGGAAGGGGAGGATTTTAAACACAGGTTAAGAAAACACAATCTAGAAAATTATAGTGTTGGGAGACTTGTAATTTTCTTTGTAGCAAATTAATAGAATTTGCACTTGAAGAGTCTTTATTAATTGGTTCTAAATAAGGATATTGGAATTCAAAGATTTAGGCATTTCTCAATTGTGTATTTGGGAGAGGAGAGTTGAGATATATAAGAATTCTTAGCCAATAAATGGGAGAGATTAAATTAATAATCTAGTCAATTACTAAGCATAATGAAAATTATGTGAACCTCTATGCCCTTTTTGATTATTTGTTACTTAATTTTAATTATTTATTACATTTTTTATTATTTTAATTTTAGTTTATTCTAATTTCTTGTTTTTTAATTAAAATCACCATTGACTTATGATAATCTAGATAAAATTTGAAGTGCTTGAACCACAATAGATAGTTAACTCTTAGTATAGTTAACTCTTAGTAATCCAATCTCTATGGAATTTGACACTCTTACTCCCATGTTATTAGTTGCAACCGTGTATACTTGTGCGCGATGAATGTTACATTTACATGATAAATGACACATTTATTACTAAAAAAAATAGATCATATTTTGTTGGTAAACTGAACATTTATCATGTAAATACGATGTTTATTTGTTCTTATGTACATTTTAGTCAAGCAGATCGAATTTTATTAGTAAATGTTATGTTTACATGATAAATGATTCATTTACCATTGGTCGTTGTCCATTGCTGGAGTTGTAGTCGCGTGTAGGTCGTTGCTTGTCACCAGAGTCGTGCAACGGTGTCAACTGTCGTGCACTAAGGAATTGATGGAGAAGCACTTTGGGAATTTTTGGAATTTCATATCTAAATTTTGTTATTAATTTCTTTCTCTAAAATAATGCTATTAATTTTTAGGGAGAATGAGGGAATTAGGCATTACTAATTGGGAATAAAAATAAATAGATTAAAATATAACAGTGTTTGGTAGAATAAAATTTATTTGTATACAATGGCGTAGAGAGACACATGAAGAAGTAGAGCGAGAACAAAAAACAAAAACGAGAAGAAAAAGGAGGAGGAGGAGGAGGAAAAAGCGGAGAAGGATGAGAAAGTAAAATTAAAAACTCAAGTTTTTAAAAAGAACACGCAATTTTATAAATATAATATACTTAAATATTTTTAAAAATATACTATTTACTTATATTAGAAATTAAAACTGTGCTATTTGATAAAATTTTCTCAGTTTTTATCCCTGCTCTAAACTTGCTATATTTCCCTTCTTCTCCCTTCAAAATTTGAAAGTTGTGGCTGGGCCCTTTTCAATTACGGGCTGTTGGGCTTTTCTTACGCTTGCAGAGAAGAACGAACAATGGGTTATTTACCTTCAATTATCATTCATACTTGATGATTGAGCTTTGGATATCTGCCAATCCTGTTTAAGTTTTGGGCTTTTTTTTTTTTTTAATAACAGAGGACTGCAAGGATCAACCAAGCGTGTTTTTGCTAGAATTAATAGCAGTAATATACATGTATTATTATTCCTAATCCACATATACAACGTTTCTAAACGTCGTTAAAACTGCAAAGTTACAATTCTAACCAACTTTTCTTTAGTATATTCTTTCACATGTAACAATATTTTGGTTTTAATTTACTGTTTTTTAAATACGTTTTCAAACATCATAATATGTGGATGATATACTCTGTTTATTGTTGTTGATTGTTGAAGAGTATTCTCTAAGATTATCAGCAATAATCAATCGGATTAGTTTGCTTTTTCAACACAGATTGTCGGTCATCTCTGGCTCCGGTGAGGAGGATAAAGAGTTAAAGATATTTTGGTTTTTTAATTGTATGGCAAACCTGATTCATTGAGTTATGTTAGTCTCTATCTTTTCTAAAATATTGTATTATTATTTACTAATCTCCATCTAAAATATGCTCCCTCACGTTTCTTGCTTTCGCTTTTCTTTGTTTTTTTCTTTTTTTTTCCTTCTTTGGAGTGTGCAAACTAATTTTCAATTCTTTGTCTATGGTTTTAACGCTTTATCTCAAGTTTTGTATAGAAATTTCCCTCCCAATTTTCTTTTACTGCTCTTTGTTTTCGCTTTCCATTTAATGAAATCAATTTTTTTTTTTTTTTACTTGCAATTTAACTTTTTGAGCCTAAAAGAAAGGTAATTTTTAATTTTGTTAGGTTGAAAATTAAAAGAAACTAAGGAGAGAGAAAGCAAATTAAAAACTGATGAGGAGGCCAAAAAAAAAAGTGCAGAGAGAAAGAGATAGAAGAGACATAAAATAGGTAGCATTAGAGAGTATATTGAGATAACTATAACATAGGAGACAGTGAAAGTAAGTACATTGAGAGCTTATTTTTCACCCAAAAAAAAAATCATGCCTAGTATTATTCTATGTTAGATGTCCAACTTCACTTTACAAATGTAGTTTTGACGGAAAATTATCCAATTAAAATTGGTAACTTACTAAAAAACTCACGTACAAAATATTCTATCTTCTTTTTCTACGAGGATAACAAATCGGCCATCACTAGAAGACCAACATAGATTGACACGAAGCAGTATATGGTGTAAACCGTTCCCCACAGTTCTTTAATTCTTTCATCTGCTTTCTGGAAGAGGTACAGGTACTCTCTCACTCCAAATTCCTCAAGTCATAATTAATAGTACCAACTATCGAGGTCAATACCCAGAAATGCCCAACAAAGTACTACAAATGGTTCCATATGCAAACATACTTGTTTGAACATCCAGCAATATTTAAAGAGCGTTTTAGGATGGAATCAATCAATTGGCTTTTATCAATTACAATATAAAATTTTTGATAATTATATTAAAAAATTAAAAAAATACTACAATATAAAACAATCATACGACACAAGTTTTACACTAAAATTTTTAGTTTCAACAAATTTATCAAATACTATATAAATAACCCGATAAAATTACTATCCCGTCAAACATAGGGGCATGGGCCCCACTGGTGGGTCCTATATAAGGTCCTTAGTGGGGCCCACGCCCTATGTCTACAAGAGCCATAACCCCGTCAAATTTAAAAAGGTTTTCCTTCAACATCACATAGGACGGGTTTATGTTGGAGTAACCTTGTATTCCCACCGGTGAAGAATAATCCGATGGTTAATATTAGATCTCATAAAGGGTTTAAATAGTCTATCCCATACTAAATTATAACAAAAAAAAAAACATATATATTTTCAACTCTTTCTCAAAAAACCAACAAAAAAAAAAAGTACTTTCTTAAAAAAACCATTGCGATACTATTAAATTAATATAAAATCCCCTTAAAAAAATTAAAAAACACATTAATCTAAATCAGACCAAATACAAATAATACAGCAAAATTTCCAAACAAATCTAAATCAAACTAATTTCACAAATCAAAAACCAAACCAGCCAGACAAATTTTCACAAATAATACAAGAAGTTAATACACAAATCAATCTCGAAAACACAATTAATTTACAAAATACGTCTAATTTCACAATGTACGGAAAAACCCAAAACACACTCCAAACCCGTACGCCCTAAAAAAATGCGAAA
>CAMOHE010025037.1:0-17180 GCA_946598075.1 Artocarpus hirsutus
TATGCATAACTTTGGTAGTGTTTGGAAAAAAAAAGAAAGAAATAATAATCAACTAAAATGTAGTTTGAAGACTGTTCTTCTGCTGCAAATATAGTAAGTTATTTGATCACAATTAGTTTGGTTCAAGAGTACTGATAGTGCAGAGTTCTCAACAAGCTTATGGTTTTAAGAGACTTTAATCAGCAAGCAAGATCTCTCGCCTTTTGGGGGCTTGGCCATGAATTCTGCTCTTAAATCCGTTCAGCAAACACAGATTAATTGTCCATGTAAACAAGGATTATTTGCAGTCTGTAAGTCTTAACAAACGAACCTGCTAAACCTGATAATATGATGCCAACTAAAAACCGTAGGAATAAAATTCCTAACACTGTCTTTCGAAAGTAGTGAAGTAGTAAAGTCGGCATGTTAAGAAGAGCAAAATTTAGGTCGGCAGATGGTATAAAAATGTAGCTTCTATGCACCTTGGTCGATGTAAATGAGCAGCATTAGAATAATTTCAAACTAATAATAGTGATACCACAGGTAGACTGAAGTGAATGCAAGTTGAGACGGCAAAAATCGCAGCATTGCTTAGGATTCAGTGGTAGGAGTACAGATAAAGCCTTCACTTTGCTGACAAGCAACAAAGAATCAGATCAGATGACTTAGCTAGATTCCTTCATCTTTTAGGATTGATCCTAATATTTTACTTCAGCTAAAAATAAAAGTGATATAATCTTTTAATGTTCCAAACTACAAAGCAGTCTCAAGTTTGTTATGAAAGGATTTGCTGTTCTCAGAAAACAAAATCAGATACATGACACTCAGAAACTCAGATAGAAGCAACCAAAATGGATTGTCAAGAATATTGATCAAGAAACCAGATAATCATCAGATATCAGAGAGCGTTCTTTATACACATTTCTAGTTAGAAGAGAAAAATTGCTACTACGTTTTTAATTGGATATCGGGTACAAAGTATCTGATCATAATACACCCTAGTTAAGGTTTTAAACTAAACAAGGTCTATTAAGATGAGCAAAAAGAGAAAAGCAAATTGGCTATTACAGAAATTAAAGTCATTTAGCTACAATCACACCCCTCAAAAACGAATAAGGAAACAAAAAAACCAATCCAAAGTCTAAACTACATTCTCTACTTCATAACTTTTATCCTGCATGAAACAAAACTAAACACTTGAGCAAAAGAACATTTCACATAAACGACGACACTCATTTGTTTGTGTTGGAGAGAAAAGCACGAGTGACAAGAAACCTGAAGGGGATGAACTTTTCCAACCCCCCCCCCCCCGCCCATTTTAAAGGCAGTAAAATCAATCCCTGCAAGTTCCAATTCTAATCTATACAAGAACTAGAAACCATGATGTGATCTTCTTCTTCTTTGCCTCATCATCTACCGTCAGAATCGTCTTGCTCGGGTGACCGATGCCTCGGAATACCACTACTACTGGATCTCTGCCCCATCTGCTGCTGCTGCTGCTGCTGCTGCTGCTGAAGCTGAGCTAAAGTCTGCGAATTCAAAATTCGAATATGGCCGTCCTGCGAAAGGCCAAGCTCCAACCCCGGAACTTGATTTCCTCCACCACCTATGACTGTGTTGAAACTCACTGCACCTAAGTTAATACCAGGAGGGAACTCAAATCCATGGAATCCAAACTTAGGCAACAACATGTTGGCGTTTTCGCCTCCGAAACTCGGCGTTGACTGACTGGTATTTGGAACAAACCCCGACCCAAATCCACCAATTCCAGGCCAAATCCCATGAGATCTCCCCAAATTCCCACTCATGACTGCCCAATTAGCCCTCCCTAAATCTTCCATCCTTGTATGCAAAGCAGAGGAAACAGAGCTCCCCTGTTCACAAACAGAGGACCCTGCAGCTGCCAGAGAACAGGCCGGGATTGTCCCGGACCCGGTGGCCGATATAATCGACGGCTCGGCTTGCTGTAAAAGCCACTGGATTGTTTCTCCATCGGATTTGTGGCCTAATTTTCTGGTCAATTGAAAGACCCTGGCTGCACAAAGAGCAGGCATCCTTATCCTCCTTCCTCTGCCGTCAACTTTCTTGTGCCTGTCCTTGTTGGAGCTCCTCTTGGGGGCTAATTGCTGCTTCTTGGTATTGTTATTATTATTATTATTGGCTTCTTCTTTGTTGGCAATGATAATATGGAAGTCCTTGATTTCAGCTGGCTTGTTCTCTGCCATGTCTGCTTTTGGTGGGCACCTCTTTGGCGAATTGGGGCTTTTTTTTTTTTAGCCCTTTGGTTCCATGAGAAACAGGGGTGATATGTGAATGTGATATGGGAATGGGACCTATTTGTTTGAAGACTTGACCTTTAGTGAGGCCTTTAGACTTGCATGACCCCTTTCCCTTTAGATAAGGTATTTTGTCAATTGTATTATCTCTACGTCCAATTATTGGAACTATCAAGTTTTAAATTTTGAAGTTACAATTTATTTAACTGCTATCTCCTGTTGCTTTTCAATATTACGTTTGAATGTGGCTTTTATCCTCCTAATTATAAATATCCCAATTGAAAAGATGAACCTTTATATGTGTGTGTGTGTTTCTTCTTCCATTTTTTTCTTTTCTTTTAGACATGACGTCTACTAAAGACAAATGAAAAGACGATTACAAAAGATAAATAGTAAAGTACTAACGAGCCATACGGGTAATAGTAACTTATCTTTTGGTGATATTTGGACCTTTGTGGTTAAAGTTCATATGGTCACAAGGTAAAAAAAAGTGTTCCATCATTATTGTTTTACATGGACTAATATTTGAGTTGTTTTAAAGAGTTTGATAGCGGTTATGTAATATGTGTGGTCTGAATAGTTACAACTGTATGCCAGATTTCAAAAAATAAGGGGTCCAGTGGACACAAGATATGATGTAATGGCGTATGGGTCGGTGCTGATAAGAAGGTGGTTGGTTCCTGGAAAAAGGACATTCTTGGTGTTGGACTTTATGGGTTAATGTGTTGTGTTCATTTTCTTTTGTTATCTGGCAGCCAATCATGAAACATGATTGTGCAGATAGTCCCATATTTGAGATAAGCAAACATGACTGGATCTCACAGCTTAGCAAAGCACAAGAGAAAGAGACCCTTTTTTTTTTAATGAGATCTTACAGCACATATATATAAATTCTACTAAATGGGATTTCTAAGTAGAGATACAAGAAAGAGTCGGCGCGGCGCGGCCCGGCCCATTCTCCTTAGGCCCACATAGGCCTTAGGCCGGGGTGGCCCAGCTCATGAATTTTGTGGGCTAGGCCAGGCCAGGCCAGCCCAAATTAGAGTTACCTCGACCCAACCTACACCACGAGCTAATTTTACGTGGGCTAGGTTGGGCTGGGCTGGGCTGTGTCGTGGGCATCAAATGGACTGGTTCATTCGAGCCCATTTATGAGGTAGGATGGGTAGACCCATTTTGGTCCATCGTGGGTTTAGATGGGCGCCCATCTAAGCATGAAATTTTCAATTTTTTTATTTTTGAATTTTTAAACAAGTTAACAAATATAAAAGTTTGAATAGTCAATGGAAATATAAAAATGAATATTTTATTAATGATTGTATCATTAAAAACCTTTTCAAGGAAAACTCAGTGGAACAAAACCTTGGTGAGAAAAAAAAAGGTACAATTAAGATAATTATACATAACATGTTTATAAAATTACTAAAAACCAAAAAAAGCAAAAAAAAAAAATATTACAAATAAAATTGGGCCAAAATAAGCCTTCGGTGGGCTGGTCCATTATGGGTCTAAATGGGCCTTACACGGGTCGGGATGGGCCGGCCCATGATCCTAGCACATCATGGGCCTAAACGTGTAGGCCCAGCAAGGCCCATAATTTTTCATGGGCCATACCGGGCCAGCTCATGGGCCGATATATGTTGGCCTAGCTTAGTTCAGCCCACCAATATTTATGGACCAGGCCGTACTTTGAATAATAACGGGCCGTGCTGGCCTGGCCCATCATTGTATCAAGACAGGCCTGTGTGCCCGTGGGCCTCGGCCCATTATTGCATCTCTATTTCTAAGCAGTTTCATCTTGAATGCTTAAGGACTTCTTAGTAGAAACCACCTAGATATGTTAAAAATTATTTTTTGTGTAAATCAACGGACAAATTCTTATCTGAGAATTTCTTTTTTTTATCCCACCAGAGAAGTTGTCTTGTTTTATAAAGAAAGTGGATATATGATGTCAACGTCACACATCCAACTTGAAACCTGAGCATGGCCTTTCAAGTAAGAAGTTAATGACTTTGCTCACAATATTGTGTGAAACCAATAAAAATGGTTATGGAAAATTTTGGTCAGTGCATGTGGGAAAAAAGTATTGAGCCCCTTCAAAGTTGCAATATAAGCTTTTCATTTCATATCTTGATTGTGGCTTGGGGATGACTTTTCTTTCTTGCTAATCTTAGCCTTGCTTTTTTTGAGGAGAGAAAACATTGAGGGAAGCAATTTCATTGGCGTTTGATAATGTAATGGGCAAGTGTGATCTACGTGTCTGGTTCTTGTGTTGCCCATGTGCCTTTTAAAAAAGCTTGATTTTGACAGGCCACCAAAAATATCTTAAATTTAAAAGTTAATTAAAAAATACTAATTTTAAGAAATCCTACTTTAGTGGGTTCAAAGACATTGTTATTTCAAATACATTGGACTTAAAACCATCATTTGTCATTATGTGATCAACATATGAAGGAAATTTGATTAGGCTAATTAAAACCAAGCAACGTATGAATCATATATCAAGTTGATTTTTAATTATCTTTCAAAAGAGCTTCTACGGTGGCTGCCATATATACCAAAAAAAGTTGGCCATGAAATCACAAAGTTGATTGAGGTAGTTGAATCCGAATTCCGAAATTAGTAATTTATTGGTATGGTTTTAGTCAATATCATCTGCGGTAGGATTTATTTATTATAGGCGGTGGACGGTGGCTAAACTTTTATATATATATATATATATATATATATATATAGAAGAAGCAATTTGTAAGAATGTCGGATTAAACAATACCTAGATGGCCACTGACTCTTTTCTTAACCGTATCAAGAAGAAAGACAAAAACAAAGTCAAGCCAGCGAACTTGCAACGGAAATTGTAGAGAAACCACAAAAGTGTGTCGTTTGACGAGCCGATGCCGTTTTCTTACGGGAGTTTCCCGTTTGTATGGTGTCCTTTTTATGTTATTGTCTTTTCACAGTAAGATGTCGTTTCTACTAGTTGTTTTCCATATTTCAATCGTTTTATAGTTATATTTTCAGCTTGGAATGGGGTCCTGAGAGATTGGAACGCTACATCTTAAAGTAAAGTAAAGATATGGATTTTTACCTTAAAGCAAAGTAAAGATATGGATTTTTACTGCTTGGCTAGACCTCCAATTATGGTGTCATTTTCTATTTGCTTGTCTTTTTTTTTAGTAGAAGTTGAATGTAAATTGTTGTCATTTTCATTGTACATGTCCTTTTTCTAGTGGATATCGTTTCTGTATTATTGTCGTTTTCCATTACATGCCTGTTTTATCTTTGCTGTGTTTTTCCAGCGGGTGTTTGTTTGCAGTAATATACTAAACAGTTGTCATCGTTGTCGTCTGCCATTACGTTATTGTCGTTTTTTAAGTTATCGATTTTTTTTAATACCGTCGTATTGTTCATAAACAAGACAATGTAGAAAGAATATTGGAAAAACTTGTAAAAACATTAGGAGATTCGACTGTAGAGAGAGGGAGAAATCAAAGAGAGATAAAATAGTCTTTCTAATTCTATTCGATAAGTTTATTGAAAAGAAAGTCTTCAATTTCAAAAACAAAATCATAAAAAAATTTGGCTTGAAGAACGTCATTAATCCCACCAAAATAAACACAATTAGTCCACCTACTACCATTGCAAAACTTTGTTATAAGCTAATCAATTTCCTAAGCAAAATATGAATTGGATTTGTGATTGCGTGTTTTGTTTCTACTTGGAATTTGCATGATATATATAGTGATCAAAACCAAAGGCCAACGTGAATATATTCTATCAATTGTACCAAGAGATCTAAGCAAATCAATCTTACTTGGTAAGTAATTCATTTTACTTTATGACAAGCTGATCCATATCAATAATAAACTTATACGTTGGCTTTTAATTTTACGGGATTTTGTGGATAATCCTTGACTCATTACCTAAACTTAATAATAAGTTTATTTGACCCTCAAAAATATATATGTGTGTGCACGCACGCGCGTTGAAATCGATGATAAAATCAATTCTTTTCAGTATCCAAGAAAAAAATCCTTTGTACCAAAAAAACAAAAATAGAAACAAGAAAGTAAAAATATCTAAAATACCCTTTGTGTTTTGCGTGAATACTACTTTTGCCTACCTCATTTTAAAATATTTAAAACACTCTATGTGTTTACAAATTTGTATTCCAAATACCCTTGAAGCAATTCAATTTTTTAAAAATTTTAAAATTATCATTTCTAATATAGATTAAATGTTATTTAAAATATGACATGACTTAAAAATTAATGAAAAACTAATTTAAAATGTTCAAACAAATATTTCAATTAAGCAAATACTTCAATTATTTTAAGAGTTTTTAACTTTTTAAGATTGATCATATCTGGTATTTTGATCTAATAATGTTTCAAATTGTATTTAGCAAAGATTAGGAAGGTTAGCTTTGGTTTTTTAAAAAGTTTAATCTTATCAAGTGTATTTTGTGTACGATTTTGAAAACACATAAGATGTTTTGGGCATTTTTATAATAAAAGAAATAAAAATTTTATCTTTATAAAATATAGGGAATGTTTTGGGTATTTTATTTAAGAATAAAAATAAAAAAATCCAAGAAAGAAATCCATTATCTTATACGATGCTTTAGTTTTGTATTCGTTTGGAGCTTGTTTTCTTTTATTGTTCTGTTGTTCTTTCTTGTAACCTTGTTTATTTTATTTTTTTTGTGGGGAAACTTTTGTTATGTCCTCGTTGAATGTAATTGATTCTGTTTCATTGTTTTCATAAAGCTTTTGGATCACTTATAACGAGGGAAATATACATGCACTTTGTTTCTTTTGAGACAAAATAGGAAATAAGCTTTAATTCAATATGTTTATTAAAAGAATAACTAAGGTGTTTCCCTAAGCTTGAAGGGTCTTGGAAAGCAATGCAGGTAGAGACATCCCCTGGCGTAGAGCGCTTTTCTTTGTAGACACTGCAGGGAATAATACGCATTTGGTGTTTAGACTTTAGACCCTTCACGTCCCGGCTTTGCAGTTGCTTGCTCAGTCGGTATAAACCAACAACAACAAACACTGTTTTACTCATGCGATTGCAGCTTGCTCCGTCTTGATTCATTGTGCAAATGCGAAAGGACCCAGTTGGTTTTTGGCTGCTTGTTCCTTCCATAAAGTATTGTACTTGGTACTTAAATGAGTTGTAAATATACATACATATATCCTCATGAAAACCAATGGCCACTTTTATCAGACTTTCACACAGATGTTTTGAATCTAAACAAATCAACTTTGTTTAGCGTCAACTAAAAACCCCGTGGCTAAAAGTTTTAATAGCAACAAAAATTGAATTTAAAGTTATAACTAAATGCACATTAGTCACAACAGTTTGCTGTAAATGTTGTGACTAACAGTTTTGTTAAAAACCGTTGTATTTTACTACATATTAGTGCTTAATTAAGTTATTCACATACATACGTATATATAGTCATGGAAAATTCATGTAAGTCTAAGCAAATCAACCTTATAATTGAGTATGTAATTTAATTTTCTTTTTTTCTTTTTTGTTTTATCAAAATCTACCTATATCTTTATATTGTGATGATATTTGAGTAGCTTCTGTTATTGAATTCCATTCCTTTTATGACAGAAATGTTGGTGTGTCGTTCTAAATCTTATCCTTTTTTTTTGTAATTTTTCTTCACTCTTTGTATTCTCAATTTGCCACCCGTATCCCTGTTTCTTAGTAACAAAAGAAACCAAAATCTGATCCTCTTCGTTGTCATTTATCAGAAAAAAAATAGGACCTACTAAAAGAGTACTTTCATTTGTTACAAGTGTAGGTGAACTTATCTGAATTAAGAACTTCTCTTAATTTGCTATGGTTTTTATAACACCCTTGCTTTGACTCTAGGAACAGAGCCAAAAAATTTAGTTAAGGGTAGAACGTATATTAATATTATAAAAAAAACTAAGTGAAAAAGATATAAAATTTTAAGAGGAGTGGAATACCTTTAAAGGGTATATAATTTTAAAAAGGGCAGAAACAAATTTCTATAAAATTTTATACGATATTTAAAGGAAAAAAAGTTTAAGAAGGCGAACACCCGCCCTCCTCGTCCGTGTCTGGTTGTTCTTGTTTGGCTCGATACACTTTGCGTTGATGGACACTGATGAGATGAATGCGTTTAGTTGCAGTTTACCAAGCGCCACGGTGCCAAGGTTGGATCCACCCATAAATTTCTTCCCTATTTGTCGTTTTACTGAGAACATTGTCGTATCATTGCCATTGTTCAGGCAAATGTTTTTCCTGTTGATGTACTTTTTTTTTCTTTTTTTCTTTTTTTCATGTTTTCTTCAAGTTCATTGTCGTCTTTATAGTTTATAGTTCTGCGATTTCCAATGACTTTTTTCCCCCGAATACTGGGCTTCTTTTCTTATATATGGCGGATGTTGTTTTTCCATTCACTATCAAGTTTATTGTCGCTCTTGGAGTTCTTATTAGTTTCTAACGGCAAAGTTAATTTTCGTATTTTTTTTGACGCCATTATTACTTTTATTTTTCTCATTCTCTTATTAATGTCATTTCGTACCTGACTGGTGTACTATTCCTAATTTATCAATGTACGTTTTTTCAGTTATATTGTTGTTCCGAGGTTCTAATGTCGTTTTCGAAATGCGATGGTAGCAATTCTGCTCGCCGCCGAATGTTAAAAGTCGTTTCTAGTTTAACGTATGGGAGAGTCTCTTTGGTCTGTCAGTGTTACTCTAATTTAGCTAGGTTTGATGCAAAAGGTATATTATCAAACATGAACAATTATTACCCGTTAAGGCACCGAAATTTTATATAAAATTTTGTAATAAAAATCTTAATTAACACTAATAATCGCATGTCGTCAAAAAGCCAAGCTATCGTAATATCACAGTCTGAAAGTAATTAAAAATTAGAGCTGGTAATTTCAGACACGGCATAATAGCACGATACGTAAACGACACGAGATAAACGAGTTTGGACCACACGTTTATTAATTGGGCCATAAATGGGTTGGCACGAATAACACGAAAATAAACGGGCTAAATTCGTACTAATATGCCTAACACGCCTTAACATGTTTAATTAAACAGGCTGTAAATATGTCGACACGGCACAACATGACCCGCCCATTTATAATACATTTAAACTTAAAAATAAAAATACTTGAAATATTTGTAGTAAGTTAGTATTAATTAGATATTATGTTTTTGTTAATTTTCTTTATTGGCTTTTTTTTTAATTTTTTTTAAATTTTTAGGTAACTAGGTCATAAACATGTCGTTTGCGTGTTGTTGTTGTGTCAACCCGTCACGGTATGTTTGATAATCGTGTTAATCGTATTGTATCGTGTTACGCGTGCCATAGGCGTGTCGTGTTCGTGTTTGTATTTTAAGCACTTTTATTAATCATGTCGTGTTCGTGTTTGGGTTAAACGTGTCATGCTGTAAACATATTGATACGAACACGACACGAATATGTTTATTGGCACCTCTATTATATATCTTTAATATATATATATATATATATATCATTAAATACAAAGTGAGAATAAGTTTCATGCGTAGTTCTCAGGACACTCAAAACTCGAAACATTTTGTAGTTTTTTTTTGCGAAACGTTGTTTTTTAATTTTCCAATGAAATGTTTTTTCCTTGTTTTACGAAATGTTTTTTTTTTCCCTTTTAACTTCCCAAAACTTTTTAATGATGATGATGACCATGTTTTAATGCTTATGGTTATATTTCTTGTTAAACTTTAGACACTATATTTTATGTTATAGAGAGCAAGTAAAAAACATTAAAATAAAAATCAATTGAATAAAAACACATAAATTTATATTTGTAATGGTTAATTCTACATATAAGAGTTATGTCCACTTTCAGTTAGTGTAGAAAATTTATTACCATGAACAAGAAATTTATAAGAGAATAATCGTAAAGCACACAACTCTCTATATTTTCTTAAAAGAGGTTTAGTGACAAGACGAGCCTTGTACCTCTCTACATCGCCTTTCGAATCTCTCTTGGTCTTAAATATCTATTTTTAACCAATAGGTTTCGCTCCTGCAGGCAATAGGACAAGATCTCAAACATCAATGTCTTTCATAGACTTTATCTCTTCATTCATGGCATCAATCTACTATTGAGATTTAGAACTTTCTATGGCTTAGCTCAAGTTGATTAGATCATCTTCCACCATACCAATATCAAACTTATGTCCTTAGAGAAATACAATGTAATCATTTGGCACTGTACTTCTCATTTCTCTAGTGGATCTTCTTAATGACATAGGTTCTTGAGGTAGTAGAGTTTGTTCTTCTAGAATGGGAGGTTCTCCAACATTGTCTTGATTTGGATCTACTTCTTGAATAATGTTGAGAATAGAAGCCTAATCAATGTCAATAACAGCTGTAGGAATATCATCATTTTCCTCTTCAAAGACATAGTCTCGAACCTTATCTTCCATGCAAACTTGACATCTTCAAAGAACCGGGTGTTTCTCGCCTCAAAAATTGACTTAGTCATTGGATCATAAAATTTGTATCCCTTGGATTTTTCAAAGTATCCAATAAAATAACAACTTACTATCCTTAAGTTTAGTTTCTTTTCATTAGGCTCATAAGGTCTTGCCTCAGCTAAACATCCCTAAACATGCAAGTGCTTTAAACTAGGCTTTCTACTTGTCCAAAGTTCGTAAGGGATTTTGGCAGTTGCTTTAGTTGAAACCCTATTAAGGATATATGCTGCAGTCTTAAGCGTTTTTTCCCATAGTGATTCTAGTAAGGTAGAATGAGAAGTCATATTCCTCACCATGTCCTTAAGCATCCTGTTTCGTCTTTCAACAACACCATTCATAGTGGGCGAAATCGACATAGTGTATTATGGGACGATACCGCATTCCTCTAGGAATTTAGCAAATGGTCGTAAATGTTGTTCACCTGAACCATCATATCTACCATAGTACTCGCCACCATGATCAGATCTTACGCTTTGAATCTTTTTGTTAAGTTGGTTTTCAACGTCAACCTTATAATTTTTGGACATATCCAGCGATTGTGACTTTTCATGAATGAGATATATGTAGCCATATATAAAAAAATCATCCATGAACGTTATAAAATATTGTTGACCATTCCAAAAACCCATAAGGAATGACCCACAAATATCTATATATATAAGTTCTAAGATGTCCAAAGTCTCGTTAGCTTCAAATCTCCTTTTATTGGTTTGTTTCCCCTTTATACAGTTTACACAAACATCAAAATCTGTAAAATCAAAGGGGTCTAGAATTTCGTCTAACACAAGTCTCTCTATTTTTTTTCTAAAGATATGACCTAATCTCTTGTGCCATAAAGCAGCTACATTCTCATTGGTTAATTGTCTCTTTATACCTTGTGTACTTAATTGCAAGGATTCATTAAATGAAGCAATTTATTAATTAAATAAAGATTATCGTAACTTGACAAAGAACTAAAACCAACCAATTTTGAATCATAAAACAAACTAAATTTTCCATTTCTAAATGAACAAGAATAATCAGATTTGTCCAAAGTAGAAATAGAAATCAAATTCTATCTAAAAGACGATACAATAAATGTCTCATCAAGATCCAAATAAAATCTAGTCTTTAACAATAATCTAAATTTTTCTATTGCTTTAACTTCAACCTTCTTGCCATTGCCTACATAGATGTATCTTTCACGATTATATGGCTTTCGGCATCTCAAGCAACCTTGCATGGACACACTGATGTGAGTGGCTATATGAGAATCTATCCACTAAGTGTGTTTAGGTACCAAAGTTAAATTAACCTCAGAACAAATCAAATGAAGAAGCATAACTTTTTTAGTACTCCAAGCATGGTAGTTGGTGCAATGCTTCTTCTTATGTCTTGCAACTCCACAAAAAAAACAACCCGTATTTTCCAAATCATTAAGTCTCTTTTGTTGTTTCTTTTGAGATGCTGTAACTACAACTTCCTTATCATTCTTTCTTTTCTTCCCTTTGTCCTTGTAAGTATTAGCTAAGTGAGCACTTCCCTTTGTCCTTGGAAGTATTAGCTAAGTGAGCACTTTTTGTTTTTTCTTACTTCAAACTTTCTTCTTCTTACACACAATATTAGATGAGCTCATTAAGAGACCAAGTCTTCTTTCAGTAGTTGTAGCTTACCTTGAGCTGACTGAATTGTATGGAAAGAGATATTAGAACCAAATACACTAATAAGTCCTCAGAGAGGTCAAGCTTAAGTGCTTTTTGTTTTGAAGAAAGATAAGACATCTCCATGATGTGCTTCCTTATGTTCTATTTACTTCTGTATCTCATTGATATGAGACTTGCCAAAAGTGTACTTGTTTCAGCCTTTTTAATTTTGGCAAATCTCTTCTCAATGTCCTCAAGAAACTCTTTGGCTGTCTTTTATCATTTTCGATATAGTACACCTGAATGCTTCTGTAATGGCCTTCTTCATAATCATTATACACATGCGATTTGACTTCTTTTACTTTTTCATGTCCCTCTTTTCATTAGAGGAACTCTTATTTATAAGAGGTGTAGGAGAAGGAACCCTTAACGTAAGGTCGTGATTTATGACTCCAAGAATTATAAAGAGGTTTTCTTGCCATGATTTGAAGTTGCTACTATTCAACATAGGAATAGAATTAATGTTGGCAGTAATGTTTGAGGCAGAACTAATAGCTGAATCAGAGAACAATATAACAAACAAAAATAACTCACATAAGAATCCAAAATAATAATAATAAATCCAAAAAAAAGTAACCTCATCTCAAGATAACAGACACTCAATTAATATTTAATCTTTGGACAGAAATATTAATAGATATATTAACTTATGAGTGATATCATGGTGTAGTAATCAAACACCAATAATAAAAACACATCGAACGATAAATCTTCCTTTAGGTCAATTTATCATTCATATGTAAAACCGAATAATCATTATATGTTTTTTACCATAGATATACATGCAATTCTATCAAGATATTTGCCTTCCTTTGGCTGATCAATATTTATATAAGTTGTATGAACAAAATCGTTTATATTCCAAAACAAATTAATTTTCACAAGAGATGCCACTTTAGTGACGTGTTGTTTCAATTAGTTCATCTCAATATATATATATATATATATAATATCAATATTTGAATTTAAAATTCCACCAAAGATGACCAAAAAATAAAATTAAAAAAATAAAAAAATTTGATCAAAAGTCAACTGTTGATTGGTCAACTTGACTAGGACAAGTGGACCTAACTAGGATCTTGAAACTACCCCTACTAGTTTCTTTGTGTCACGGGCCTAAGGTATCCTTAAATTTTTGGGTTAATGAGACATGTGACCTTTTTTATTCGTAGAATTAAAATATGTCTGCAGTTTATAAATATTTTTTATATGTCTCAATGCATATGTATAAAGACATTAATGACCATAATAATGATATTGTTAGTTTTAATTTATTTTTTTAGAATAACTATAATATACGTATTTATGATTTCAAATGAATTATGATATTATTATATTTAAAAAAATCCCTAGAATTAGAGTATTTGTTGTTTAAATTCAAATTGGTATCTAAAATAACGATTTTAAAGTTTGTTGCTTAAATTCAAATTGATTTCTAAAATAATGATTTTAAAATTCCCTAAAAAGATGAATTTTTTTACCGATAAGTTGGATTTACCAACAAATTAAAATTAAAGTGTTGTAATTAAATTAATGATATAGTTTTACTGACAAATTTAAATTAAGGTTTTGTAATTAAATTAATGACACAGTATTATTAAGCCTTTTTTATATGTCTTACTGGTTGTATAATTGATATATCATTAAGTTAATGATATAAAATAATAATGATACGCAATGATATTCATTTTTTAAGACTTCAGGTTAATTATATTTCCTGTTTTTTTTTATGATATGTGTTAGACGTGTATGCCCTATGGAGTAAAAATGTAATATGTTTTTGGAGACATTTTTATTAATAAAGAATTTATTTATTATTTATATACCAAAACTTGTCCTCTTAACGTTCATATTTGTTGAATGTATGTTAAACAAAAAATAGTTTAAGATTGTCGGTCTAAACCTTTAAGAATTGGGCATATGATAGACAGATTAAACAGAAGACACGATTCTTAAGGTGACGGTCTACATTATAAGATCCGTGATCGAGGGAAAAAAGTTGGGTGCTTTATTCATGCAAAGATTGTTATGTTGTCTATATCCCTATTGGAAGATGGTTTGTTTTGGCCATTGAAAATGGACTCCACGAATATAAACATTGGTACATTGGCAATGGTGATGATGTGTTGGATCGGGACATAAAAGTGAATTGATTTAGATTAATAATTCTATCTTGACAAATCGATTCATTTTAGACAATCATTTGTATTGTATCTTAATCCTAAGATAAATAGTAGACTCGTTGCTTTGACTTATGTCTTTTGATGTACTAAAAGGTGACATCCATATTTTAATAGTGGTATGCATGCCGATACATTGGAGGCATGACTCTTGATAGCGTAGACCTATTATTTATAGATATGGAATCCATAGCTCCTCTTTAAGAGTAGTGATATCCTCTTATATACGTTATCTTGTAATTGAAAAATTGGAGTGTTTAACTATTTGGATACATAGGTGTAATCGAATGATATACTGTATTTGGATCGTAAGTTTTTCGATGGTGAGATAATGGAACATAAGATAAAAATAATCGAGAAAGTAAGACAAAACTTGTCCTTAAGCTGATTATAGATAATCCTATTGGGATACGATACATTATGATATGTCATGGAGACTTAGCTACATAAGCTTCATAATTCTATATAGTTTGAGAGTGCAACTTCAAGCGTTTAGTGGAGTAGCGTTGGAGTTGATAATTATGAAATGTATATCTGGGATATTGGGTATCATAATTATCGAGAGCTTGAACTATATAGGTCCATTTAGTCCCCATTGCTAGCTCATGAAAAATTCTGTAACGATACGGCGTACTTTTTCAATAATTGATGACTTATGTCGGATTTATCAAATTGGCTGAAATTTGGTAAAATCAAATAATTCATGTTTGTTTATCAGTTGAATTAATTTTGCGATAAAATTATTTCAAGATAAACTTGTTGAATTATCGGGAATAGATAATTCATGTCTGTTTATTGGTTGGATTAATTTTGAATTAATTCAAGATAAACTTGTTGAATTATCAGGAATATTTATTTTCCTAGAGATTATCTAGATATAACTGTTTTAATCAGATAATTTTTCTATTGGGTTATTTGAATTAAAGCCGAGACTCTATCCAAAGAATCTCGGGTGGAAGATAAAGATTTGCAGGGATAAAAAAATTGTAAGTTCAATAGGCTGATCTTAAACTTCAGCCTACCAATAGGACAGGTTCGTTAGGTCGATCAGCTAGTTTGGCCTGCCGACCATGGGATTTTTTATCAATTGTTTTAGACGCGGATTTTATTAGATATCGATTTTGGTTTAATTCTGATTCGAATTTTAAAAGCCTTGTTTGATAAGGACTGACTCTTGGACCTAATCTCTATATAAAGGGGAGTAAGTCTCTTTATTATTTAGATCAATTGAGAGATTAAGAGTGAGACTCTGTTTGTAAGATTCTGAAACTCCCTGAGAGCTCTTATTCACAAATCACAAACACTAGCTTTGGGTTCTTTCAATTGATTGGAAAGAGAGTCACTAGGGAAAGGCTGAACGACGTGAGCCTACACTTACTTCGATGTGGATAGAGAATAACAAAGAAGACCAGTTGGTTGAGGCTCTTTTGAAACGTTACTTCTCTTTAGGGATTGCGGGAGTTCTTTGGTATTCAAAGGTTAGTAAGATCTAATTAATTTATGCATATAATGTGTTAAATTTGTATTTTAGAAAATACTTTAATATAAAATTTTTTAAAAATTCTGCTGTGTACTATTTGTTTAACAATATGTAATTAAATTAATGATATAGTATTTATTAAGTCTTTTGTGTATCTTATAGGTTATATAATTGTTATATCATTAAGTTAATGATACGTAATGATAATAATATTCAATGACATTCATTTCATTTTTTTAAAACTTCAAGTGATAATAATAATGCATCAATTTAATATGTTAAAATAATAAATATACGTGCTTATTTTTCCTTAATTTAACTATTCAAAAATAAAGAAATTTGTTATAGAAATATAAATACATGATAATATTTAGTTAGATGGTACTTTAAGGTTTTCAATATATAAAATTTTAAAAAAGAGACATATAAGTTATATTTATATAAAAAAATAGATATTAATTCATTTTTTAAAAAATAGACAGTAAGTAATTCTTACTAAATTGTTTTTTGAATGCTGCGGCTTAGTGTATACCTTTTTTGTCCTAGTTGGGCCCGTGAATCCCTTTCTTTAGTTCTGGGCCAAAGCCCAGAACCTTTACAAATCCTAGGCCATTTTTTTATTCTTCTCCACAACGCAACAATCAAAAGAAAAAAATCTTTCTAGAAAGTAGGAACCGAATTCAACCGATTTTGTGTGTGTGTGTGTGTGTGTGTGTGTGTGTGTGTGTGTGTGTGTTGTGTGTATTATATAATGATTTTTTTCTCGGCAGTTGTGTCATATATAGCAATATGAAACCAAAACCAAATATGCATGTGAAGACAAATTCAAAGTCATGCGCCGTACATGACAATCACCAGGGAAAAAAGGTTAGTTTATATGTAATGAATATACTCACTAGCAAAGATTTTTCTTTAATCTTTTCGGCACACATGATTAGGGGTGAACAATGGGCGGTTTTACGGTTTTTGGGCGGGTGCGGGTCGGTTTTTTTAAATGGCGGGTTGGTGATTAATCAACCCATAGACCGCCCATGGAATGGCGGGCGGTTTCGGTT